>APFE031499386.1:0-17549 GCA_000404065.3 Pinus taeda
AAAGTCCAACCCTGAAAATGACTAAGAAAATACATAATATAGGCAAGCCAACACATTCCCTTGCCTCTAGGGGTTGAGCTCATCATCCTAGGAGATGTTTCAACCAATTCTAAACTAAGCACTACAATCTAGGCAGTCAAAACAACTTGCCTCTATAAGCTAGGAAACCAATTCATTCATTACATTTTTGCTATTTTATGAATGAATGATATAGAATAGGTAAATAAGTATAAAATCAACATAAAGTTCCATTAATTACATCAAGAAGGGTGAAAAATCCCATCACAAGTCAAAACTGGTCAAACTGGCTTCATTTGCTGCGCTGAGGAGGAAAACTGTGCCAAAACACCCTGTGCGCCGCGTGCCTGAGCCCTGTGCGCTGCGCGCCTTTCCACCTACTTTTGGGGCACTTCCCAGCATCAACATTGAGCTCAAGTTGGCTTGTTGGAAATACCTGGCTGTCTACTTTCTAACCCAAGTGGAATTTTCCAATTTGGTGTCAATTGACCCTCCAAAAGTGCATTTTCCCAGAAGTACTTCCTGCTGGTGCAAAAAGTGGCAGAAAGGTGATTTTCATGATGTTTTTGAGCCTTTTGGTCACCCAGAACTTGATGAAATGCCTTTTCAATGGCTGAGCATGTGTATTTCATCATGACAAATCCAAAAATATAAGCCATCTGTGATTTGGACGTCCCCATCTTATGGGTTGTGCTTTGCGCGCTACGTGTAAAGCCAAAAAACCTGTTTCACAAGCCAAAAATTTTGAAACGAAAAACTTTTCTCCAAATTTGCCCAAATTTGGAGTGAAGATCCTCCATCATGTATCATGCTCAACTAAAGAAGCCTTGGCCAAAACTCGAAGCGGATCAGGCCTTTTGCGTTGTTTTTGCGCTTTACTCAAACGCCTCTTGAGGATCTTCATTCTCGCTTTGCAAACATGCATGCGAGCCCAATAGTGAGTCTTCATGTGGAGAAGCATGTCTTTGTCCCTGTTTTCCTTCGCCAACAACTTCTCAAAATGAGTGTTTACCCGGATGAGCATTGATTCTCGATCAATGGGTGTCAAATCACCGGGTCTCCTACGAGCCAATTCTCGGTCTTCCCGGATCTTTCGCAGCTCATAAAGTTCATGCTCATCTTCCAGCTGTTTGTTGCGCTGCTCTACGTAGTTGATCACCCATTTAGCCATCTGCAATTTCTTTTGCAGCGACTCATTCTTGGCCCTTTGCTCTCGGATGATCTTCTTGAGCTCCAAGTTAGGCGAGCTAGCATCAACATCAATGATACCCATATCCTGACCTCCTGAAGGACCCTCATCAACCATGGGTCTCTTGCCCCTATCCTAAATCTGTACCTGTGCTGAAGACGGAGGCGAGACCCCTTCCACATGATGTGGAGATAATACTCACTCTGTTGATGATGTCAACGAGACCCCTTCCACCCTGGGTGGAGATAATACTCGTCGTGCGGATGCAAATAAGGCCCTGGGGCCTTTATGATATGTCACATATACTGGAGCATCAACATGCTTGGTCTCAGGAATGTCAAACTGCTATGAAGACCCTCCCTCATCATGAACTATCTCTGGAGGAGGCTGTAGCGTGGAAAAGAAATCACGGGAGATGAAATCCTCCCAAGCAATACCCTGTTGTGCCAACTGATGCATCACTATGATTTTGATCAAGGCATAGTGATATATGCTCCTGTGCTGATGTGTCAGGCTCTTCCTTTGTACTAAAGGCACCATCCTCTCTATGTTTCGCCACATGAAAAACGGAATGTTCATCATACGTACCCGTGTGAAATGCATCAACAAACAAACATGTTATGCATAGAGACGTGAGAATCTTCCCTCACAGCTGAAATACCGAATGATGAGTTTCATCAACGGTGCAAACTCATCTTTCAAGAATCTAAAAGGAAAGGCTGCGCTCAAGTGTCTGATATATCTAGGCTTGATATATGGCTCATAGTAATACATGTCCAGCATCTGCCGTTTACTCCATTCCTCCCCCACATTTCGTATCCCGGTGACCTGAGCAATAGTGTCCGGGTGACAAAGTGAAATCCACTCTGGCAAGGTTTACATGACCATCATGTAGGTTAAGGACAAATAAATGGACCAGTTCCCGATGATGCTGAGTTTATGAGATCATTTCACAATATTGGTAACATGATTGGCACCAAAAACAATCCATTGCAAGTGGGCAAGCTTGCAATTGAGCCAAAGAAGTAAGTTCCTCCCTAACATGATGTCCACTTTTGCCACCTTTGTGATACCTCCATGGCACATTAGGCACATTGACCTTCGGTGTAGAGTCACTATCATACTTCTACTCATATACTGACTCGGTCTCTGACATATTTTTTTAGAGACAAGGTAGCTGGAATATATATATGCTGATATACAATTGTGTACAAAATTGACTGTAGACTTGTTTTTCTTTTCTCAAAATGTTGTGACCAAGGGGAGATAAATCTACAAGGAAATTGTTAGGAGAGGGAAAACATTAGGGAAATGGGAACAATGGAAATAAAACAAGGAAATTAGGGAAACGAAGGGGCATGGGAAATCTTGAAATTTTAGGGTTTTGGGATGAGGTAGGGATTATATGTTTATAATAGAAGGGAGGGATTAGGATTTTGAGGGAGGATAGTGTAGGGTTTTATGAGGAATTATTGGGAAAAATATTGGTGAAAATAGGGGATGGGAAACAAAGGAAATAGGAAAACCTTGGAAACAGTTATTTTTGAAAACCCTACAACAAATTTGGCATTTAAATCCTTACAGCAAATTGATGAACAAGGAGGGTTTTTACACTTGGTTTTTCATGGCAAATATAGCATAATTTATTTACATAAACCATCCAAAAACCAAGAACAAGCCGTGATGTAAGCCTACTTGTGATTTGATGCATGAGAAGAGTTGTTTTGAGTGGTTTCTGGGCAAAGTTCAGACATAAACTTCTATGCGCTGCGCGCCTCACCCAACGTGCCGTGCGCTCTTGATGCGCCGCGCACGTGTTAAATTACACTGGAAATTGTTGCCTGATGTGTCGCGCGCCCTGGAAATGGCCCAAGTTGCTCACAAACTCACAAAATTGCCTTAGAACAATGCTCTTTTCTCTTGGAATGTGGAATGGGTTGCAAATGAGGAGAAATATCTTGATATAGACTCCTTGTTGATTTTTGCTTAACCCAAAACCCATTTTCTTATGTTTGGTTGTTGACACTTTTTCAAAATTAATAGGCTTTGAACTTTTCGGTTTCCCCTTTAAAATTAGTTGAAATAATGATTTTCTCGGATAATTTTTTACAGGGATAGCTTTGGTATGCTATGGCAAAGGAGACCAAGGCTGCATTTGAACGTTTGAAGAACTGAAAATTTTGACAATTTTTACAAAAATGAGGTGGCAACTTATCTTCAAAATAGAGTTTTGAAGAGAAGTCCTAATTCAACTGTACAATGATGAAAATTATTGAAGTCATGATCTATCGAAGACATTCCTCTGGCCTGCTGGTCTTCTAAGACTTTTCAAGACAAAATTGACTCAACCATAGACCTAAGACCTAAAAATTTAGAACATGATTGTAAATGACCTTTGAAGACTTATTTTAATGAATAAACCTGAACTAGCAGTGCCAAGGACAAGGGGAATGAGTGACACAAACTGCTCCATCAGAGTTATGGCATGCCTAACGAAATACAACTAATCAAAACAGATGGGACACCTAAACAAGAAATGCAATGCGAAAAGAGCTTTGATCTTTGACGGAGGGATAACTAGACCGACTCTAACAACAACAAAAGATGTTTTTTCTCGGCTCTATATACTTGCATTTATTTGATGATGTAGATTTCTTCTATGCAAATGGGTATCTTTCAATGTTGTTGCTATGATGTCTTGGGATTAGCCCTAACATCCACATGCAAATGACTTACCTCTTATTTTTCACTGTATTTGAGAGACGTAGAGGCCTTTTTTCAAAATGTTTTTAGTGATATATATAATATATATATATATATAATACTATATATATATATAATATATAATACTATATATATATATATATAATATGTATTATATATATATATGTATATAATATAAATATAATAATGTATATTATATATAAATAAGTATAATATAATATATATATATATATATAATATAATACATATATATATATATAATAATATGTATTATAATATAATATATGTAATATATATATATATATATATAATATATATATATATATATAATAATATAATATATAATATATATATGTTTTGGTATTTCATTGTATTTGAGTTTGTGTATTAAATATTTGTTTCTTGTATATAATTTGATATTGTGAAGAAGATTACTAGTAACAATCATGCTCCTTAACTATGCACCCAATACCAAATTTCTAAAATACAATTTTTTACTCTACCTCTTCACTGGAATGGACCATTTTACAAATTTCTTACCCCTGTCAAGGACCTTGGATGCCTCATGAAATTCATTGTCATAATTATCAAGGATATGATGCACAGACCTCTTGTAACTCTAATTTTATTCTCTTAACCTCTTCACCTATTCTTGAATCTCCTCCAGCTCTTCCAGGCATCCCTGATACTCTTTCCACTGACCAAAAGGTGGATTTCCAAGTGCTTCAGCCACCTTCTTTGACTGTTGTAAATAACTAAATTTTGATTTGGATGCTCTTATTGAGGGTCCACTGGATTCGATTTCAATCTTCTTAGCCTATTCAACAAATGAGACATGTTTCCCTTTGTGTTTGGAAATATATTTAGGAGATGTTTCAATCTTACCAATTGTTGGTTGACTGTTTTCTTCAAAAATCTATTTTTCTTTTCAAGAAATGTTATCTTAATTTGGTATTTTGAAAGCGCTTCTTTCAATTTGACCATCTTGGGGTACTCTTCTTCATATTGTATAACACATTGTTCATATTGTGCTATATCTTCCTTCTATTCTAGCTACATTATTTCAGACCCTTTCACTTATTCCTCTCTGCAATCTTCTTGGTTATCTCCATATCTATCTTCATAAATTTCTACCACTACTTTAGGGGCTACCTCTTCCTCACTCTGTTTTACCCTTGGCCTTGTCCTGGATCTCACCACAATTTCCTCCTAGATTGTATCTTTAACCTTTACCTTAAGCTTTGTAGACTGTGTTGATGCCACTTGCAATTTTTCTTCTTTGGTTGTCTTCTTATCTTTTATGCCTTGTTTCCTAGCCTTTTCACGAGGCTTGCTTATGAGTTCCTTGCTTGGCTTACCATCCTCCTTTCTCACTGATTTGGTCTCCTTTACTGGGTGGATGAATTTCTTCTTAGGTGTTCCTTGCACTTTATGTTCTTTCTCATCCATTTCACTGGTGAGGACCCAACATGAGGAAAAAAATCAATACTGGAAAGGAAATCTGGCCAATGCATTTTCTTCTTTTCAACTACAAATTTGAATAAAATTTTGATAAGAGAAAAATGAAACAAACTGGAAGCATGATTTTCCTTCTGAATCTAAACATTGGGTGCCATTCTCTCTAAGATTTTTAGTAAGAAATAGGGTAAATTCATAGGTTTTCTCTATGTAGAATTCCATAATAGCCTCAAATGGTACTAATATACCCTATTGAATCTGCCTTCACAAGTGAAGTACCTTTGGATGAATTTCAAAATTTCAGTATACTGCTCCTGAAGGTATATAGTGGGGAAAGTTGAAGAAAACTTATCCATGAATTATGGCTTGACAAACTGTTTGAAATCTAGTATGTCCAGTTCATCTCCCTTAAACCATTTCTCCACTGTTGTAGGTAGATTAGTGGCATCAACAATGAACTTTTCAGTCACAATAATCTCCAGGTTTCCTAGCTTAACTTTTTCATCATGAAAATTGAGGGAAAACATACTAGCGAGCCTCGTATGGTGAGTGTCACGCGGAATGAGTCGATCTTGCGGACAAGATAGACCTTCCTAGAATCTAAAAAAGACCTAATGACAAGCAAACCAACCAGACACTATCTTTCTCTAAATGTGCTTCTATAAATAATGGAAAACAAATGTGTTTAAGGCCTACCTCATGTCCAATGCAAGTTTGGGGATGCCTTCGCTCCTTTGATCCAAGTAAGTTCCTTTGTCGCAAACCTGCAAACACAAACAAGGCAAACGATTAAATAGAACCTGAATAACCAGTATTATAAAACATATTTAACATGAAAGTCAAGGAGTCCATGAAACAAATAACATGAGATACTTGTTGAGAAAAATGAGCTTGATTGCATTAATTCAAAAGAAGAAGAACTTTACAACCTTTGCCTTGACGCTGTACAAGCTCCTCCCAGGGTCCAACAAGAAGTATCCTCTACTTTGAAAAACTTCACTCACTCCCCAATGAAGCCAAAAAGGTATGTGATCTCTCCTCTTAAGCTCAAATAGGAAGTCTTGATTTCACCAGCATTTACCCTAAAAAATGTTCAACTTCTAACCTCTCTAGCCACTAACCGAATGCCTCAATTTATAGTGTAATGGAAGGCAGTTACTAGGTCCTCCTTCAAAGGGATAGAATCCTCCTTCAAAGGGATAGCTCCTCCTAACAAGGGATTAGCTCCTTCTCTTTTGGGATGCATGAACCACTTTGGAGCAAACAATCCACATCAAAATTCCTTCTAGAAACATCTACAATTAACCCAAAGTGAGTTTTTTAAGATAAAAATTACGCCTTTTGACTTTCCCTGGGGTACGCACCCTCCCCTTTACATACAGAGCGTATAAGTACGCAGGTACTCTGAACAAAAGGTGCGGGCCCGCAGGAAAAAGTGAGAGAAAGTGCGGAACCAGAGTTACATTTCTTTTTGATGTCTTTCTCTCATTTCCAAAGCTTGTTTTCAAGAGCTGAGGTCTGAGACTTGCTTAGGAGGCTGGTATAGGTAGTGATAGACCCATACTGACTGCAAATAATCAAGGTGACGATATTTTTGTGTAACAATAAGTGTCATATTATTCAAAATTTCTACATAATCATTTGATTAATTCTGCATTGAATATCATCCTCTTCATTGCAAGCTTCTTGTAACAATCTCATGACCGGCACTACAAGTGATGTAGGAAATATTGTATCAGTACCATAAACCAACTCAAAAGGGGACATACCTATGGATTTCTTGTTGCTTACTCTATCGGCCCATAAGGCATTAACAAGCTTACGATGCCAATTCTTCTTGTTTTCCTCCAATATTTTCTTGATAATGTTCACCAAGGACTTATTTGATGACTCGGCCAATCCATTCCCTTGCGACTAGTATGTCGTGGAATGACCCAATGTAATATTGTACTTGTTGCAAAACTCAACCATCTTCCTGGATTTAAATGTTGCTGCATTATCTATTATAATCTTGTGAGGGCAACCAAAACGAGCTAAGATATTAGATTCTAAAAATTGGATAATTACCGTGTTAGTGGCTTGCCTTGTTGGAATGGCCTCAATCCACTTGGTGAAATAATCGGTAGCTGTCAAAATACATCTGTGTTGTGCGGATGATGTGGGATGAATTTCCCCTATGAAATCAAGTCCCCACTGCTAGAAAGGTGCATTTACTTCAATTGGCTTCAAAGGGAGAGGAAGCAACTTCCTTTTTCCTTGAAAAACTTGGCATTCATGGCAGCCCATCATTGTCTTATATAAATCTAAAAACAAAGTTGGCCAATAATATCCTGCTCTCAACACTTTGTTAGTTTTTGTTATCCAAAACAAATGACCACCACAATCACCTCTATGAAAATCATTCATTACCTGCTGAGCTTCATCTTCAACCAAACAATTAAGAAGAACTCCTCCCAGATCTTTCCAATAGAGAGCACTATTTAAAATGTAGAATTTTGCAGACTTGAGTTTTAGTGACGTACCTTTACTTGTTGACATTCCAGGAGGTGGAAAAAGATGCTGAAGAACATAAAATATATCATAATACCAAGGTGATTTGAGAAACATTTATGATACTTGAATGAGTGAGCCACCATCTTCGTCCTCTAACATTGCTGCAATGAGATTTATGTCTAGAGCGTGCAGATTTGATTCAGCCATCAGTTTTGCCAGGCCTTGTCCTTTGATCAATTTGGTAGGTTTAATCTCAAGATCATACTCCAACATTGTTTCTATCCACTTACTTCTTCTTCCCTTCGGATCAGTTTGCATCAGAACATCCTTGACTGCTACATTAGGAACATATGCTATAGTATGTGAATGCATAATGTATACTCTGAAATCCTTCAATGATTTTACAAGAGCCAACGCTTGTTTTTCAATGATATTGTACTGCAAGGCAGCATCTCGAATAGTCCTACTAAAAACAGCAATGGATTGATCCACCTGATCCCTCTTTTGCATCAATACCGTAGCCATGGTGTGCTCGGATGTAAATGAAAATATAGTAAAATCATTAGTATAATCAGGACTAATCAAGATTGGGGCTGTGGTCAAAGCAAACTTTACCAAATTGAATGATTTCATGGCATCCTTGGTCCATTTCACAGTGCTTTCCTTTTTTAACATATTAGTTATTTCACGTAAATTCTCAACCAAATTTTGTATAAATCTGTGTAAGAAATTCATCTTACCATTGAAAGCCTGAATCTCCTTTTTGTTGCGCAGAAAGTCTATATGCTGGATTTCCTCCACCCTTGAAGGATCAATGCGAATACCATCTTTAGAAATTATATGACCAAGGAGTTTACCCTTGTCCATGGCAAAAGGACTTTTCTTCAGGTTTAGAGAAATCCCGAACTTCATACATTTTTCAAAGACAATCCTCAAGTGGTACAAATGCTCATCATCAGAACCAAAAAATACCATCAAATCACCTAAATAAACTACTAAGAAAACATCCTTCTCAGTAGCAAAAGCTATGTCCACCGGCCATTGAAAAGTGGCTCTGGCATTCTTCAATCCAAATGGCATTTTGGCATACTGAAAAGTTCTCCAAGGTGTTGTGAAGGCAGTTTTGTCTTGGTATTTTTAATGCACCAAGATCTGATTATAGCCCGAGTAACCATCTAGTAGTGACATCCGTGATGCTCCAACTACTCTTTGCAGAATATGGTCCATCTTAGGAAGAGGGTAATTATCCTTTAAGGACACTTTTTTGAGGTTCTGGAAATATATGCACAACCTTATTTCTCCAACCTTCTTTCATACCGGGACCAAATTTGAAATCCAATCAGAAAATCTAATTGGAACAATGATGCCAGCTTTAAACAATATATTTACCTGTTTCTCGATGGACGACAGTAGCTTTGGATTGATTCTTCTCAACTTCTGTCTAAAAGGTTTTTGATCCGGATTGATAGGAATATTATGTTGAATGATATCCTTGTCATACACTTTCAAATCTAAAGAATCCCATGCAAAAACATCAGAAAATTCAGAAAGTAATATAGCATACTTATCCTTTACTTCGAGAGACAATGCTTTTGATAACTTTACAAGCTTGGGCTTGTCAATGGTTCCAAGATTTACATCTTCAACTCCTTTGTCCATAGGAACCAAGCTCAGTTTTCTTGCCACATCATCTTGATCAAAAAGCTCCTCTAAAGGTATGAGACCTCTAGGAATAATATTATCCTTCAGCTGTAAAACCTCCATCTAATTTACCTCAATCTCTTGTTCATTGGAATCACAATCATCATCAATGGAAGCATTCTTAAACTTTCTTTTATTATGCAAAAAGGCATTAATTTCATTATCATCCCAAAAAACTTGCCAATACCTCAAATTATCAGGAACAACAGGCCTATGTTTGACATGAATTTCAAATTTGTTGCTAGAATTCATTGGAATCTTGAAATTTTTGGCCGCAGTGGTGAGTGAATTTGCAATGATATTTTGAGTCCGGGGTACTATTGTCAAGGTATATTCTGGAAACATCCTCAAAATATCTAATTTCCGTAGGCTCTCATCTGCGGATGCTTCGCTTGATACTCTCCTTTTACTTGTTTAATCACCTGCTCTGAATCACCATAAACATAAATCCTTTTCGCATTGAGTTTCTTCAAAATTTTAAGACTTATAATTAAAGCCTCATACTTTGCTTCATTATTAGAGCAATCAAAAGCTAACTTGTAGGAACATACTCTAACATTTCTTGGGACTTTGGCGGGCTAGAAAGCAAGGCTTCGAAGCCAAATTCCAATACCAACGCCATCCTTACCCACAGCACCATCGAACTCCATGCTCCAATGGCCGACTTCATCTTCTAGATGCTGAAATTATGTTTCTTTCTCTACCTTACCTTGGCTGATTACTTCATTTTTCTGCTCTTCACTGACCTTTTGCTGATGTATAGGCTTCTCAAAAGAACTTGGTATTTTTTCTTTTTCTTGATTAAGAACTGCTCTAAAATTTTTGGAAATTTCTGGTACATCATCTACTTCTACAAGTTGAATATCTACATCATTCAATCCACTATGAAAGTACAAAACAAAGGACTCTAAATCAGTATGTACAACATTTATCAGATGATTCAGAGGCTTCTCTTTACTAGTGATCATATACTTCATTTTATTTTCCCAGTACAACTTCCTCAATTGACCGAAAACAGGGATGGTAGCATAAGAGAAGTCAAGTTGTAAAGTGCCTTTGAGTTTAGCACGCCACGATCTAGATAAGAGCATATCAAATCGAGGCGGTATATTAGAAACTACCACATCCATCAAGACATTTTTGGTTGGGATTTGATCTAAAGAAACCACAAAATCTTTGATGAGACCAATGCAACAAACTCTACTGGAGTCAAAGGAGTAAAAATCATGATATTTCTGGGTGATATCCAGGCCCCACTTTTCCATTATGGCTTTAGGCATCAAATTGTGGGAAGCTTTGAAATCTAACATAGCATTATGGAGAATGTATTCATGTAGTCTAAGACTCAGATAAAAGGGAGGGACTTCACTATCTTTAGGCTGACCTTCTATGGTTGGACCAAAAATGAGTTCAAGATGATCATCCTTGACATTCACCATGTCTGACAAAGGATCAATTTGCAATATTCTAGATACACGGTGTTTATAATTGTTATTCTTAACCAACTCAGTCAAAGGAATGGGCACTTTTAATTTAGAAATTTCACTTTCTAAATTAAAGGATGAAACTTTTTCTACCTCTTTGACACCAATCTCCTTCTTATCTACTTGCTCTTTCGCTACACTATCTTTTTGCTGATTGTTCTTCTCGTTTGTGGTGATACTTGTTGATGGTACCTTGCTGGGATTCGCATCAGCAAGCTCTTTCCCTTTCTTCTGAATGTTTGAAGAATCATTCTTGGATTGCACATCCTTTCTTTTTTGAATGGGATTGACTGGTACATCTATGCTCTTTAAAGAATACTGCCTCTACTGTGCAGTCAAAGCATTCATATAACCACGCTGATAATCATCAGATTCAGCCTCCAAAACCACATCATTTGCTAAGATGTAATCCTCATCCCTTTGAATTTCTGGAAATTCTGCATATTCTTCATCTTTGGTTAGAAATATAGGCATACCATCAGTAGTGAAAAAGTGATTTGTTTCAATTACCGGATCTTCGTCATCTTCTTCTTCCATTCCTTGAACATAATTCTGTTGTAAGGTAGTTCTAATCTTCTGTTGTTGTGCTGGTTGCTCTGGTGCCTTTTGTTCTCTCTGCTTGATTTGGAATTGGGGTTGCTGCTGTCCTCTAAAATTTTGATTCTAGATTGGTGTTACAGGTCTATTTGTGATGGTTAACCAGTCAACCATCCTCTCCATTGTTCGAATCGATGTATCCATCTTTACATCTGAAGTAGATGCTTCTTCTTTTATGGTCACTCTTTTCTTAGATCTCATTCTTTCTCTTTTGGCTAGCAAGTGTGCTTCTACACTCACAACGTTCTTTTGCATTTCTTCTAGTGTGGTAGGATCACGTTCCTGCAACTAATATGCCATATCAGCATCAAAACCGTCTAGAAACTTGAGCAAAGCCAATCCCTCCGGT
This sequence comes from Pinus taeda, assembly GCA_000404065.3. NCBI lineage: Eukaryota > Viridiplantae > Streptophyta > Pinopsida > Pinales > Pinaceae > Pinus > Pinus taeda. Next base: position 12,014 of record APFE031499386.1, read on the forward strand.
GGTTTAATGTTAGCAAGAATAGCATTGTATATTGCATTAAACCTCACACAATAGTCTTGCACACTCTCGCCGACATTTCTCTTGATGTTTTCATACTCTGAAAAAATCTGAAGTGGTTTCTTCTTCACCTCCCACTGATCCAGGAATTGCCTATGGAGGATTGGTAAAGTGGTGATAGAAGCTATTGGTAAAGCTCTGAACCATTTTTGAACTTCACCTCCAAAGCTTTGTACAAACAATCTCATCGTCAAATCTTTAATCTCTACTTCATGGAGGTCAAAGAAATCATTCATTTTATCAACATGTTTCTGGGCTGTAATGGTTTGAGTGGCATCAAAGAAAGGTATCTTGGTTTGATAATCAGCGGGCATGGCACCAATATTCTGAGGTAAACAAGGGGTGCATGATTCGAAAATGGATGTTAAATCAATAATAAAAGGTATTATAGACTCGTGCATGAATGCCTATAGTATTTAGTGCAATGGATCGAAAAGATTACAAATAATACAAACATTTAACAATTGGAAAACATAACAATTCAACACATCAACACAGTAATTAATCAAGGAGTTCACCAGACTTCCTGGCTATGTCTCCTGGTACAACTTTCAGTGTCGATCTCTATATTATGTCTTCAAGAGAAAATTATTACAAGTGTGAGGTCAAACCGAGTTTCAACACAACAGTGACAAAAACAATAGGGATTTACTCGAAATCCTCAAGTCTGCAAGAGTACACAACCGCTTCCTCTTTCTCTCTGTCTTCTGCTTCCTTTTCTGCTCCCCTCTCAATACAACAATGGGATATATATATAGAGATTTCCCTCGAGATTCTCGAGCCTAGAAAGTAACGTTGCCTCCCAAGGATCCTTTGGAATGCCCTGTCGTTTCTCTTCTGGCTCTGTCTTTTCTGCTCTCTGTCACTTCATCTCTCTCTACTGGTCTTTATGACATGTTCTCTGTTACAGGGATAATGCTTACAACGTGGAGCAATATTCATAATAGAAACAATTTTACAGTCAAAAAGGACCGGCGGGCGTGGGTAACCCGACCGTCCAACCTTTCTGTGTGATAAATTCCTGAAACAGAGCATTTTCAATAATACATAGAAATACATGAAATACATGGAAAAACCCGACCGCAATGCTTTAAGTCAGAACTCAAAAACATTAAACCCGCATTTATAAAATTGTTGGGTCTGGGCATATCACATATCACCTTTCGCTCAGTGCATGGTCCCTTGGCATTGTGATTCGCCGATCTGCGATCCTCGATCGCTCTGATCGACCCCATCAGCTATCGACGCATTGGTGGTATCGCTACCTCAATGGTCCCTTGCTCTGTTGCGCTCCTGATCTCCAATCAACCCAATCATTCCGATCGTTGATTCAATCACAACTGTCCATTCCTTTCGTCGATCTGATGGCTATGACGAAAGTGTTTATCGCAAGTGTTAAAGTGTATGGGTCTGGTCCTTGCCCCATGGTTCATTGCGATGCAATAATGCGACCATCGCATATAGCTAAGACTGCAAGCCTTTGTTAAGTCCTCCCTTTGGAATTTATGATGCGATATATCCTGTTGTCATATCCACCGTTGATCTGCACACTCGATCAACGACACATGTTATATTACGCTAATCGTTATCGCAATTCCTCAAGGCTACGGTCCTTTATACTCTACTTTGGCTTTTCTTTGATGTGATTTCTTTGATGCATTTTCCTCTCATCCGTTGATCTTTTGGATCCAATGGTCCTTGAGTGTTAATGCTACATTGCAACATGGTTCCCCTGATACTCTATTTCCACAGTTTAAACATGTATTTCTCCAGTGCAATAAAAGGTTGTGATGCGGGACATTGAAACATATTTTTCCCATTTTAAATACAATTGAAGACTTAAGAGGTTTATCCAAGATCCATTTTCGATCACACCTCCCCACTGAAAAATCTTTTGGACCACCAAAAGTTGGTTTTTAGGCATCAATCAAGTGAGGATATTGCTCCCTCCCCTGTCTAACTTCTATCCATCGTGCTTCACTTGGATTTGAACCTTTGAGTCCCACTCTCAGGTACTCAACATCCCCTTGATGTGTAGTTCTTACCTTCCTGTCCAGAATTGTGTCCTCCTGTAACTCATTGAGATACTCAGGCAACAAATCCCCAATAGAAGGCAACTGAATTTGCTCTTCAGGATCTTCAATCAATGAAGGTTCATACAATCTCAAGTCTTCTACATTAACCATTGAATAGATCTGCATATAAGCTAGCAAATCAAGGAGAAAATAATTTTCACCAATTTTATCAAGTACCTTGAAAGGTCCATACCTTATTGGTTTTAGCTTCTTACCTTCACGTTGCATTCTATCTTTGCTGATGTACAACCAAACTTGATCACCAACTTGAAAACTATACTCAACTCGATGCTTGTCATGTCTTCCCTTGTACTTGGCTTGACTTCTTTCCAGCTATTCTTGTACTGTCTGGTGAATTTCCTAGATTTTTTCAATGAACTTGGTTTCTTTGTCCACATCGCTGTGTCCATCAACTGCTATGTCTTTACCAAAGACAAAATCAAAGGGAGACTTTGGTATAAAAGCAAAACAAGCCTCAAAAGATTATATCTGAGTAGAAGAGTGCTTGGCACGGTTGTAAGCATGCTGCACATAACACAAATGCTCATCCCAAAGCTTGGGATGCTTGCTGCAATAGCCTCTGAGCAACTGGATCATTGTCTTATTGACCACTTCTGTCTAACCATCTGTTTGTGGATGAAATGTTGTGCTCTTCTTCAACCTGGTGTCCATCAACTCCCATAGATTTTACCAAAACTTCCCAACAAATCGAGAATCTCGATCAGATACAATAGAAGTGGGTAATCCAAAATGAACCCATACATTCTGAAAGAACAACTTTGCTATTTGTTCAGCTATAACCTGCTTGTTACATGGTATCAAAATACACATTTTACTTAACCTATCCACAACAACATACAAAAAATCATGACCTTTCCTAGTTTTTGGCAATCCCCCAACAAAATCCATGGAAACACTTTCCTAAGGATGAGAAGGAATTGGAAGTGGAGTGTACAAGCCTAATTTCTGATTATTGGGCTTGCTTGTAGCACACATAGTACACCCTTTGATATATCTAGAAATTGTCCCATGCATTCTTTGCCAATAACAGAACCTTTGCAATTGTGCAACTGTTTTACTTACACCAAAATGACCTGATATGAGAGAAGTATGTGCTTCTTAGATTATGTTAACACTTTTAGTTTTCGGAATGAATAGCTTTCCCAAATGATATAATATTTGGTCCTTTACATAATAATCCAATTATTCTACTTTCTTGCCATGACTTAAAGTTGCATATACATCTTTAAAATCTACATCTTGAGCATATTGTTCAATGTAACTTTCTTGCATTATTGAGTTATGCTTAAGTATAGTAGATGCATTTATGATTGGTCTTGATAACATGTCTGCAACCTTATTGTGTATGCCCTTCTTATATTTGATGAGAAGATGAAATTTCTGTAGAAAAACCATCCACCTTGTTAGCACCTAAATCCGCCTTAGGCTGAAGGAAGGCAAATTTCAGGGTAACCACAAACCACACTCAGTCTGGTAGCTAGCCCTACCAAAACAGGAGAGGGCTCTCTCCGAGTCACACTCAGTAGATAGATAAATGAAAAGGCCTGAGATGACTTTCAATGAACTATTTATCTTAGGCTAGTAAGTGAAAACGGATACAAGAAATGATTTCTATGAATGACTGTGTTTCTGGGATGTTATGGGACCAATGGACCTCAATGAACAGAGAACTTAATATAAAGGCACGGATTATTTCGTGAGGTAAGGTAGGCGGAAAGCATAGAAATTTATTTTAAGATAGTGTGGAATGGAGAGATTGATTTATAGGGTGAAAAGGGCATGGACAACATGAATCCTTTTCAACAGAAGAATGAACACTGAACATGAAATTTTCCCACAGGCAGAGCAATAAAAGTGAATTCTACCTTAGCTAACTTAGAAAATTTCAATGGAAATGAATATGAAATGAGTTATGAAACATAACAAGATACATATGAAACATAAGAGACACATTTGCTACACTCACAATCACATGAATCTCATGAAATAGAGCCATTGCCTTTCATTAATCCTTTGTAAAAAATATACAATGCAGAAACAGAGTTTCTTTCCCACAGTCTCCCAGAAGTTACAAGCAAACCAACCCTTTGTAAATAGTTTGCATACAATATATAGAATGTGCCATGAAGAGATAGAACGCCCAAGGGTTCGGGAGTTACTCGAATCATTACAAAATGAAGGTGGAGAGCCAAACAGCAACTACAGGTGTAGCGCCACAAACATGACAAATGGCTTGGGTGTCCCTTTGCCTTCCTTTGCCACTTGGATAACTGACCATCTGGAGTGAAAATAATTTTAAAACCACCTTAGGTGCTGAAAAAATGAAGTGCATATGAGTGGGCCCACTTACAAAAAGTCGGGAAACGAAATTTCGGGAAACAGAGGCATTCTAGGCCTTTTTTTCTATATGCGCCACGCCCTTTTCTGTATGCATCGTGCCACTTTGAGGTGAGTTTTGAGGCACTTGCAGGAGTCCAAAATGTGCCCAAGTGTGCTTGTTGGAAAGCCTGTCCTATCTACTTTCCAACCCAAGTGGAATTTTTGAATTTGGAGCTCATTTTCCCCTCCAAATCTTCATTCTCCAAAGACTGCTTCCTGTGTGTCAAAATAGGGGCAGTGAGGCCATTTTTGAGTGTTTTTTTGCCCTTTTGGTGGCCAAGATCTTCTCCAAATTTCTTGCTCCGAGTGCCAGTAGTCGTGATTTTGCATGCTGAATCTAAAAATGCAAACCATTTCTCATTTGGAGCTCCCAATCCTATGCGTCGCGCCGGTGGCGCGGTGCGTATAGAGAAAAAACCTGTGTTTGTGCCAAAAATTTGTCATGTGACCAAAATTTCCCCAAATTCCTTAAAATTTGGGCTGCAGGTCCTCTATGAAGTGCTATGTTGTGCCAGGGAAGCTTCAGCCAAGATTCTGATCCAGGTGGATGTTGGTGGCCACCCACCTATCCCATTTGGACCCCCACAATTGTCCCTTTCAGCATTTTCAGTTTCCTTAATTGTAGCACAACTTACTATTTTTAGCAGTTTTTCGGGTCCTGAACTTCCGGAGCCGTTTTGAGGCCCTAAACGACGTTTTTTTGGGGAATCCAGGCAAAACATGGGTCCATGCAATGGATTGATGTTGCCCGTTCCAACAATGGTAGTTCTCGGATAGATCCTTCTAACGAGCTATCATACGCGTCAAACGGAGATCGTATGCCAAAGTTACGACCCCGGGAAATTGATGTACCAATTTACCCAAAACGGGGCCCACAATTTGGCGTTTCATCTTCTAAGGGTCGGTTTTGGAATGTGAAGGGTTTTCCCATTGTTTCTCAATAATAAATAGGCCTTCGAGCCTCATTGTAACACAAGTTCGGAACAGTTCAGAGACATGTAGCC
>APFE031499394.1:0-13333 GCA_000404065.3 Pinus taeda
AAATAAATTAAATTAGATAATTAAAACAAATATGATTAATATAACCATAACTTAAAAGTAAAAAAGAATAATTAAGCTAATTATATCTGTCGGCTAAGCATCTATATATATATATAATTGGAAAAATAAGACTAGTCTTTCAATATTCTTTCACATCCTGAAGATGAACCACCGTTGCTGGTTCAAAACGCCAATGAAAAATAATCCTTATGCGATGTATCCAAAAGATAATCTAAACAAGAACCACCACAAACTAATAATGCCCATACATGGTACATAATGCGGTCTTGTAAATATATTCTTCTTTGATGCGCAATTGTAGATATCTTGATCTCAAGTCAATCTTCGAGAACATTGCTTCATTCAACTGATAAAAAAACTCATCAATCCATGACTAATCTAGATTGGATAATTATATATTTTTTTATCCATCTCGATGCATTTGGAGTTGAAAAAGTGGAGAAATCAACTCACAAGGCTGTTTTTACTGGCGAGACCTAATTTGGAAAAATAGGGTCTGAAACCTTCCAGGAGCATTTTGAGGCATCAAACAACATTTTTTGGGGGTAAAAATTGATTTCTTTAGCATAACACCATTTCATGTTATTATAAATATAGAGATCTTTCTAATGGCGCAAGAAGTGCATCAATCAGAGTTTGTATGCAAAGATTATGCCACTCAGAAGTTGACCTTCATGTTTTCACACCTATAGTTAGGGAGGATGTCGTGTCCACCCCGATTATTCATGGAAAAGGAGCTAGCCACGTGATTATGATGTAAAAGATTTTAAAATTGTCTATATTGTAACTCTAGTTAAGAGTTGATATAGTCAAAATTAACCACTAGAAGGCTATCAGACTGTGTTATAACCAGGCCACTAGGAGGAAGAGGCATACTACTCTTTTGAGAGAATTTTTTCCATAACTTAGAAAATATAGCCAGGAGAGATAAGAGGTAGATCACATAGAGAGTAGATGTGCACTGTAACATCCCACGGGCCATAAGAATTGCTTCTTTGTACTTGCGACCATATTTCCATATAGAGAAAGAGAGCGAAGCAGCCTCACCTTGCAGTTGGGTTTTCTCCCAAAAGGGTTTCCCAGAGAGAATATCTTGTGTTTTGTGTATGTGTGTGCTTATTTTTCCCTTCTCTACTTTTATATATAATTTCATTTCGCATGCATGCACTAATTACAGTTAAATCTACAGATCTTGAAGTTTTAATGAAACTATAGTAATGTAGAATCACATATTTTTTTAATATAGTATTATCATATCTGTTGTGACGAACTATCCAGTGGAATATCCATGACAGTTTATGGATCAACGATAGAGGAAACCTTTACTTGATATAAAATTTGTTCAAGTGCCTATAATCAATGCACAATATGAGAGTACCATCCTTCTTCACAAACAATACTGGTGCACCCCATGGCGACACACTTGGCCCAATGTATCCCTTATCAAGCATTTCCTCAAGCTGCAACTTCAATTCCACCAATTCTAGAGTGCTCATCCTATAATATGCCTTTTATGCTGGTGATGCTCCCAATACCAACTCAATAGAAAATTACACTTCCCTATGAGGAGGTAACGTTGAAATCTTTGCAGGAAACACATCCTAAAATTGTTTCAACACTAGATACCTCTTTAGAACTTCATCATCCTCAACATCCTCCCCTTTGTCACTAGAAATATGAGCTTCAAGAAATACAAGTACCTTTCTATAATTGCGCTTTGTATGCATATTTGTAACCATTCTCACTGATGCAGGCTTCTTATTACCCTGCAAAATTCTTCTTTCCTTGTCATCATCGAGGCACTCAATAGCCTTGTCATAGTAATATATATTATTGTTTTGAATGTATAACTAAATCCACACCCAAAAGCATATTGTATGAACCCAAAGGAAGCACATTTAGATGTGATGATGTAGGCATACCATTCAACTCAAATGCTCAATATCTCACCCAATGATGAAATCTTCTCTTGGTTCTTGTAGCCAACTTCATGAACCAATATTTTGCACGCACTTATTTATTCAAGCCACATTTATTCACCAGGTCAAGGCTAATATAACTATATTTAGATCCAAGGTCAATCAAAATAGAAATAACTCGAGCATAGAGCTTACATTCCATCTCAATAATGGATGCCTGATGATTTTCTTGCCTGTTATCAAGTGTTGCATAGATCCAAGGAATACTCTTCCCAGTATCTCCAACTGTCTGTGCCTATTGAGCATTGTAAATCTAAGGTCTTCCACCCTGATGTTATGGAAAATATCTCCTATGATGCTTCCCACCACAAGTCCAACACTGCAAAGGCTCCATGACATCACCTTTGTTCTGCTCTTGAGGCTGACACCTATGTACTCTATCAACTACATTGAACTTCTTATAAGGTGCTACATTGTCCTTAGCATCTACATCTTGAGGTCTTCCTCGCTTCTTAACCCACTTTCCTTTAGTATTATTATTCCCTTTACAATCCCTCTTAGGATCAGACTTATGCTTAGACTGTGTTATCACATGCGATATTTCTTCGAAATGAACTCTTCTAAGTTTGGCAGTGTATTTTGGGGTCCTAAAACAACACCATTTTGCTAGTTTAGTTAGTGTTGCCTTTTAATTTGGCAGTACTCATCACAATGATGTAATTGTTCGTGTCAGTGTCAATGGAAAAAATATGGAATTTTGCGATTTTTTTTTAGAAGTTTGTGCAAATAAAAAATAATTTTGCTTCTTAGGTTTATGTAGGGTCATTATAATTTTTGGTAAAAGGTATTGGGCCCAAGGCCTTTCATGCCCAATCTCCAAGTGTTAACCAACGACTAAACCAACTTCAATGTAAACATCACCAAGTCTACAAGTCATCCCAAAGTCAAAGCGCCAAGCCACTGAAGGAAGGAGCCCACAAGGGGAACCTTTGTTTTCACAAAATGTTGATAATGTCATCAACCATTGACATATATAAAAGACATCACATCAACTCACCTCAACAGCGTGGTATATGCTGAGAAATCTAGGGGAAACTAGATTAGGTGATTTCTCTTACTTTGATAAATTATTGTGATGTTCTTTTACTTACCTTGAGGTATGTTTTATTAACTTATTCTTTCACTTAATTATTATCGTGTTCTCTATCATCAAACAAATACCAAACAATGAATAATAATGACACAAGAGGACACAAAAGGTAGGCTCCTTGCTAGGGTCAAAACCTCTCCTCTTGAGAGGAAGACCCATAAAAATTCTTCTCTTCTTATAGAATCTTCAGATGATGAATTCCAAGTCCTAAGAGCCTTGAAAAAGATCCCTCTAAGACCAAGTCAACTTTCTTTCTTGATAATATTTCCTTACACAACTTACATCAACAATTTTTGACCTTCCAGCAACAATTTTGACCCTAGCAACTTCGACCCCAACAAATTCTCCAACAACTTCGACCCCAACAAATTGTCCAATAACTTTGACCCCAATATCTATTCAAGCAACTGTGACCCCAACAACTTTTCCAACTTCTTCAACTCCTGACAACTTTCCCAACAACTTCGACCTAGCAACTTCATAATTTTTTTCCACATAAGAGAGAGAGAGAGAGAAAGACCCAAAACATTCGACTCTAGCTTCCTTCTTAAACTTCACTTTCCTGAATACTTCTTCCTTTTAATATAGAACTTATTTTCTTACTTCTTTGTATGTATTAGATGTGTGTTTCAAATGAGGTTGAATGCCTCTTATATATAGGCTTTCCAGGGGTACAAATTGCTTCCATGAGGCCAACTTGATCTTTCATGTAGGGCTGACTTCTTGTACCAAGGTTGACTTGTCTTGGAGGGTCTTTTATGACTCAAATAAATTTCTTTTGCATAATACAAGACTCCCAAAGGGTTCTTACATATTACAATGACTCAATTGATTCCCATACTTTATGAAAAATACCTAGAAGCACTAAATGGGTGCTTGAACTATAAATAACATGACCTTGAGCATGAAACCTATGCTTCAAAATAATAATAATAATATTTATTTTTCTATTTTGATCAAATACATAAAATCATGATTACATTAGACATTATGAAGACTGAACCTAGTTACACTTTTCAACACTCCCTCTTAACTAGGGAGGTATTCATAATCCATACAAGGTACTTGGACATTAGCATACTGAAGAACTCTGATAACAAGAGTTGGATTGGTAAGCCATCTTATTGAGCTATCATATCAACTTATTTCAGTGCATCTCGTCATATCAACTAGCATTGTCACACAATAAGGTCTCTACTAACAACTCTATCTCTCCACAGGATCAGAGCACAATGTTGGTGAGACAATGACTAATAGAAAACTTTCATTATTGTCTCTCAAGGCCCATACCCATCCAGATGTTCAAAATATATGTCCTTTTAGGACCATCCCTATCTTGGAATAACACATCCTCAAGGAATTTCCTCTTTGAATACTCTTTCCTATTAGATTCCCTACCACATCCTCAAAGAGTATTAGGATCAATCTTAGATTCTTACCCAATCGTCCATTCTTTCTTCATAACATGCAGAAAAGAATGCTGTATCTCTCTCTCCTTATCAAATAGGGAGGATTTGCACATTCCTATAAAAGGAATATTCCCAAGGTCCCTTTCAACAAGGGAATTTCCCAATCTCCTCTCAACTAGGGACTTGTTTCCAACAACAACTCTCTGCTCTTTGGCAGAGATCATGGTACTATCGACTGCTTATAGGGCTCCTCTTTTTGCATCATGTCATGAACTTCATATTCTTCATGATGGAGCCTGATTCATCATAACTTATTCATAAGGAATTAGATGTATTCTACATCACCTTCTTATGAATGAGGCATAGTGTTGAACCAATAGTCATGTAATCCTTCTCTTCATCAAAAAGTGATCTTCTAGTCCACATCTAGATATCCTTCATACAAATACCTCTTCCAAGTCATGTTTCTTTCAGGATCTTCCATCCAATCTCATGTGTACTAGTTGTAGGTGAATTCTACAAGCCTATTTTTGTAGCCTTGTAACAACCCAACCAAATGATTTCAAAAGTCAAAATGAACATTAAATCAAATTTACCTCTTTATGATTGCCTTTCGTCATGACATCAATTTCTAGCAACACTAACATATTTCATATGTATGAATCCATTTCCAAGACACATATTACCAAGGTTTTCCTTTTCCATCATACATGTTAGGGTCTTCATACCTTTTGTGTGGATATGTCATAACTAATCCTCTTAGATATCAAATGTTTATCACTTATGTTATCTTATAGATGCATCTTCCCACGAGATGTTATTTCATGTTTTTCACATATTGATTTCCTTAGGATCTTATTTACATGTTTTTTTCAATTTAGGAACCATGATTGTCAACCACCTCATATTCCATATGAGGTCATATTATGTTGATTTAATCTTATCAATATGTAGAAGAGTTCAAGGCACATTGTCCACATTACTTCATGCATCATTCTAATGGAAGAGATCCTTCTTCTTCTGTCATGCTCATGAGATAGAAAATTCAACCATGTTATCTACAAATATATGATTACACGAATTTATCTATCAAATATATACATACCTTTTCCTTATTTTGGTCATCTAGAATTCCTTCTAGTAGTTTCCTTTTCTTGTTTGAAGATGAAATTACTTCAACCAACTTGACATGCTTCACACCTTGGTCATAATACCTTACTAGTGGATCCCACATAAGGAGGAATGTGGACTATATGAGAGACACTTGATTCTTCTTAGTAGAGGTGAGTCTTCTAATGAAGGTTTCAATGGAGGATCTTGATGATCCTCATTCTACAAATGATCCTTCCTAATTATGATGATGTATGATTATTTATTTATCTTCTATCTTTCTAGATGACTTTCCTCCAACCATAAATACTGCTACTTCGGTTGTCCTTATATACTTCTAATGGAGATATCATTGCTATAATTACAACTGCTATAAACATGGATAATTTCTACTTTTTATATCCTTCCATGCTTCTATGATGATGTCATCTTATATTGCTATAATGCATCCTATCATACTTGTGATGCTTTCTATTCTCTTCTATAATTGAAAAGAACTAAGTGAAGGAGGTTATCTCGGTCATAATAGAGATATTTTACTTCCCGCTTCTTTCATTTCTTATTTTCCAATTCTTCCACTTCTTCGGTAACATGGGCTTCGTTTATTTCCTTAGATACTTGATAAAAATTTTCCCCATTCACCAGGTAGTGCATTGAGCACAACATTGGTAATTTCTTTATCAGATATTATTTCTTCTAATTATTATAGTTTATATCTTATTTGAGATACCCTCATAAGGTATGAGGCTACCCATTCATCCTTTGATACCTTCATCTTGTATAGTCCAGTTCTTAATGATATAACTTCTCCTGTAGTGCTTACAGAAAACAATTCTACCAACTTTTCATAGATTTCTTTTGATGTATCAATATTTGCCACATAAGGGACGAGTGAATCCTTCATTGACTCTATGAGGATCCTTTGTGCTCTTATTTCTCCTTTTATATAATTTGACAATGCTTGAGCTTTCTATTTAGATGGTTTTATGATGGAGCCCTTTACATATTCAATAACTTCATTCTCTATGCGGATCAAATCTCTCCTCTTTTTCCATGCAAGATAGTTTTATGGCCCAACCAATTTGTTGTTTTCCTTACATAATGAAGTCATTTTGATGGTGGATTCGGACATAAATATAAAATACTTACTTGATGAGATGAATATACCTCCTTATTGATGATATATTCAACTTGATTCCTTCTTGATTATGATGATAATTAATGATGTTTGATTTCTTGATGATGTATTCCTTCTTCAAAGATGACAATACTTATTCTAGATGACGAGAGATATATTTATTCAAATATGCTTGACATGTGATACTTTCTTTAAAGAGAGGGAGATCATATTGATTTATTTGATGATGATGGAAATTCTTCAAATGTGTAGCACTTTTTTATAGTGGAGGTAGGGTCCTTGACATCTTATTTTCCTTATGATGATGTGTTCCTTGAGATGGGTATTCCTTCTTGATGGTTCTTAGTCCTCCTTAATGAGTTCCTTGTCCTGGACCCTTATCTATCCTTATTCAATGAATTGATCTTTCAAGATACCTCTTCTTGTTGTTTTAGTCTGTTGGCTTGGACCCAGGTTTAGAGATAGTTGAGCTAAACAAAAAAACCCTACACTTCCGACCCTTCCAACTATTATCACTACAAAATTTCTTTGAAGTTGTTAGAGAAAGAAATGACAGAGGTAACCACAAACCAACTTTGGAGATTAGGATCTAGCCTTCCTAATTCTCAGAGAGGGCTCTCTTTTTATGATTTAACTTTTTTTTAGTTAATTGATTTTAGGCTAGTTATGATTGTACTTTGGTTTTGATTTGGATTTGGTGGTGGGATCACTTACTTAGATGAACAGAGAGATTTTTTTTCCATTGGGATATGGGGTCAAATGTCAAACAAACAAGATTGGATCAAGTTCTAAAAACAATGTCTATAGGGAAAGATAGTTGAGTTACTATAGATCTCAAAGGTTGGATGGTGAAGTGGTTTCCAATTGGATCCAAGGAGCAATCAAGGGTTCCTTAGGCTGGATTATGAATAAACTGAAAGAGGTCAACCGGGATGGGAGAGAAATTAAGAATTCTCAAATCTAGATATCAGAGGAGAACATGGAAATGGTCAGCTCTTCAAAACAGAGTGTACTTTAAACAAATTCTGAGATAAATTTCGAGTTAATTCATTCAACTTTAGATAAAATTTAAGTTTATGAAATACATGAAAAAGTAACAAAATCAGACAAAGAAAATACTTCACTGTAATAGCTCAACACATGAATCCTGTAATGAAATCTCTTTATTACTTGCTCCAGTCTACTGACTTGAAAAGTGGTGTAATAACCCTTAGGTTTATGGTCAAAATAACTCTACAAATGTATTGCAATCCACCCCCATTCTTCGAATTATGAAGTATTTATACAAAAATAATTTACAAAATATCCCAAACTGTCTTGGGAATTAATCTAGGAGAAATAAATATCTTCATGCAAGAAGATAGAGATAGATATTGAACCACTGTTTGTTGTCCTTGTTTATTAGGATATGTTGTCTTTAATCTTTGATATTTTGCCTTTTAATTTCTGCTTTTCTGTTTGATCTTCATGTTGGATGTTCTATTCACTCTGACCTTTCACCTGATACACTTTCACTTGATATACTTTCATCTAGCTGCCCTGTCATTATCATAGACAATGAGGTCTCATTAGGGCTTGGTTGGACCTACAACATTTGGTTAATAGACTCTGTAGTGATGGTAAATAAAAATTGTTGGTTAGGGGTAACAATAGCTCTTTGGCTAGGAATGTCGCAAGCATGACAGAAATGGATGATATCTAGGAAAGGGTGCACTTATGGAAACAAATATTTGGGTAAATTAGATTCCCAAAGGTGGATGTCATCATTTTGGTTTAGGAATCCCTTACTCCAACAATGGAGCTTTAAAAGGTAAGCTAGTGAAGCAATATATTTTATTTGAAAATCCTTGTCTACTAATGCCGGGTGGTCGATGTCCAGGTGAGGGGTTTGTTAGTTCCTAAATCTTCCTCAAGATAAGAAAGGGAGGTCTAGGGTAACATCAAACCACACTTAACCTGGTAGCTAGCCCTACCCGGTTGGGAGAGGGCTCTCTCCTTGTCAATCTTAGGAAAATATAGTAAATGAGGCTTGAGATGACTGATTTAAAGACTAATTTTAGGCTAGGTATATGCTCAGAGGAGTCTGATTGGATTTTATGTAGGTTTGCTGGATCAAAAGTGAAAGGTAGTTTTGGGTCCAGGGAATGAACTCAGTCTTGCAGAGGTTTCTATGGGGCAAGATAGGCAAATGCTTTAGTACTTTGAATTAAGTGAAATGGAGAGTCTTAAGACTGGTGAGGAGTTGGAGAGGGCATGAAAATGTTACGAGTCCACTGCAAACAGTAGAAAACATGTAAAGCTAAAAAACCCTAAGGTAGAGCACTGCAACATCAATGATTTCCACCTTTATACTTGATTCATTTAGTTAAGATGAAAAAGAGAGAGACAATGGTACACATAAACACATGATAAATTGGATTATAGAAGGATAAACAATACTAAATCACCTTTCCACAAGAATCCCACAAAAGCTTTCACAAGAGTCCAATCTTTACAAATGATTAAAAAAACACATGATATAAACCTCCAAACCACCTGTGCTATCCATCAGGGGTCGAATCCATGAGAAGAGGGGTGGTTTCAACTATATCTAAACTAGGAACACAAAAATAGGCAATGGAACAACTTGCCTCTAAAACCTAGGAAACTGATTCATTCAACTCTAAACCACCTACAACTGATGTATCAACCTTATCAAGTCAATTTTTATCATTTTTACATCATAGTTCATCAATTTACATCATGTCACATCATGAATTTGAGCATAAGAGAGAAAAAGTCAAACTAGAAGAAAACTAGGCGAAAATAGAGTTTTTGAGCAAAATTTGCACTTTTTCATCCTGTGCATAATGCTTTTTCCAAGCTGATTTTGGAGGGCTTTCCGAGGTCCAAATTAGATTCAGGATAACTCATTGGAAAGCCAGGTGAGTTTACTTTCTGGGAAAACTTGAATTTTTTGATTTGGAGTCCATTTGCCCCTCCAAAATTGAAATCTCCCAAGACTGCTTCCTGTGTGTCCAAAACGTGGCAAAGAGGGCATTGTTTGGGTGTTTTTGGCCCTTTTGGAGGTGTTAGTGCTTGAATTTTCACCTCAGGCTGAAAAAAGGTAAACTCCAAGGCAACATCAAACCACTTAGCCTCGTAGCTAGCCCTACGGGGCAGGAGAGGGCTCTCTCCGGTCTATCTCGGCAAAGATCTTCAACGGGCAGAGATAACCAATAAAGAACACTGATTTTAGGCTAGTAAACTGATAAAATGATTTTTAATAAAATGATGGGGTTTTTCTGGGCTGTATGGGCAAAGAAACAGCTTGAGCAGAGAAATGTAATCAAGAACACATATTATCCCCTGAGGCAAGGTAGGCAAGAAATTTAACATCAAATTGAGATTAAATGGAATGGAAAGACTGTTGAGGAGCTGACAAGGGCATAGAAGATGAATCCTTGTCAAACAGAAGAAAACATTAAATATGAACAAACTTATAGGCAGAGCATAAAATATTATGAATTCTACCTAAACACTTCATTTGTTCACTTGGAAATGATCATGACGCGAAATGAAAACATAACAGGTTACATATGAAACAGAAGGAAAACTTATGCTAAATTGTCATACCACAGGAATCTCAGGGGTCAGAGCTGTATTTTTCATTAAATATCTGTCAAAGACTGTACAATAAAAGCTCTCTGTTCTGCACTAGCTCTCAGAACTCTTCTCTCCCCTTTACAAATGATTATTTAATACAATAAATAAATGCTACTAAGGGAAAAACAAATCGACCCAACAACAAAGGTGTTGTTTCAACTACAATTACAAAAATTAGGAAAGTGTGTTTCATCTATTCTAAACATAGAACAACGTTCCTCTAAATCTGATGATAATTGGCTAATTAAGAGACAAAACTGGAGCGCAAATCTCCATAGGATCAGGACTGAAGTCTTAAATCGAATCCCATTCTTTGGCTGTGATAGATAGTCTTGACTTATTTTCAGTTTGCCACGTTACATTTGCCATTTTAATAAAACAACCTTTAAACTAAAATTCTGCCGATTCAGCTCATGGTGACAACTGTACTGAGAGAGGTTTGCATGGTTGCACTCAACGTTTAATTCAGATTTATAATGTGCCACCCATCGAATTCCAACACGTCCAACCACATGCAATATGGTAGCATCAGCAATAGCTCACAATCCGCCTTCTAAGAGCCACATCGCCCACAAAATCTCCAAAGGATCAATCGTTGGCAGAAATCATGGAACAAAATCCTGTATGGGGTAATGAGGCCAGTCGCTAGTTGAAGCGCACGATTTCTGTGGAGCCGAGATGTTTCTGCAAATTGTCATCATATCAATTGGCCATATTATGGTAAATGAGGTATATGCAACTCCAAGAAATGAAATTGTTAACAGCGGTTTCTCCCAACATATAAGCTTTCTGAAATTGATAGCAATGACTGCAAATGGTAGAACAAGCTCCTTGAAAAGGTCAATATTGCTTGGAATTCCCTTTAATAGTGCGGCATTGATTGTGGCTTGTGTCTGTTCAAACATCTGGTTTTTCTTTTTTCAATTCAGTACAGCCCTTTCCACAAGATTTGCATCCTCCACAACAAGGTTTCTCACAATGATCAGTGCTTGCCTCCCTGAATTTTGTTTCCAAAATGCAATAGAATCCCCAGTTCCCCATGATGTAGATCTCATCCACGTACGGAGTATATGCTTCCATCTGAACCAACTGCATGAGGACCAACTCTAAAATAATTTTGTGTTGAACATCCATTTCTCTTGAATTCGTCAACAATATTTTTAGATTTGTTCTCTAGAAAGCCACCCCAAAATTCAATTGCAAGGGCTTGGTAGACTAGATCCCCACTAGGAACATTATGCAAATAAGAAAATTGTGCATTCTTAATTGGATCTTCAATGGTTTTTCCTCGCATGGAGTGGAGAGACTGGAGTCTTGCAATGCCATGCACAACACTAGTTACTGCTTTACTGCTCCCACTGTTCGTTTCATTCACATATAGTCACTAAAGGGTCATTGTCCGCAATTCTATCCACTTGTAGAAGAAAATGCAGTTGATTGGTAACCAAAACTTGTGTTTTCCCCCTGCATTCATCCTTGAGGCATTTCTCAAATACCTGATGGCCAACATGGGTAGCGAGTGCACTTAGAGGATCATCAAATATATAAACATCTGTGTTAGCATATACGGCCCTGGCGATAGAAACTCTTTGCTTTTGGCCACCACTAATGTTCACTCCTCTCTCACCAATTTCTGTGAGATCACCACCTGGCAATAACTGAAGATCATGTTCCAGTGCACTGACATGGATTACTTTTGGACAGGTCGCGCGCGCCCAACAGGTCGTGCCCGTGTTGTTTTCCAACTGTTGGGACCCCCTGGACAGGTCGCGCCCACCCAACAGGTCGCGCACAACTATGGATGTAATGGATCATAAGGAGACCCAAACAAGATGTTGTCACAAACTGTTGCATTGAAGATCCATGAGACTTGTGGAAGATAGGTAACACTTCCCCTGACAACTACCTCCGTGTCTGCAACTGCAGATATCGCTCCAAGTATTGCTGAGATCAAAGAAGTTTTACCCCGACCCGTATTACTAACAACAGCAACAAGATTCCCAACTGGGATATCAAGATGAATGTTGGATAGTGTAGTTCTTTCTGCCTTTGTGTCCCAAGAAAAAGCTCCATTTTTAATCGATATAGCAGGTAGGCCTGACTGAATGGGTGGGTTTGGTTACAATATTCTTTCTTCTACCAAAAACAGATCCTCTAGTATTTTCGAAGATACATTAGCATTAACAACAGATCCTCTAGTCTTTTCGAAGATACATTAGCATTAAAAACCTTATTTATCAAGCCTGGGAACATATAGAGTGGACCTCTCAATAATGCAAAGAAGGAAATAGATGAAAAGGCAAGCACAATAACAGTGATTTGAATACTACTCAGAATGAAGTTGTTACACGATCCCAATAGTTGAGCCTTCCTCAACCAGCTGAGCTCATCATTCCTAATAGTCTGGACCTTTGACCGAAAACTATTTTCCCATGCATAGCATTTGACCGTGTCCATTGTAGCCAGAATTTCATTCATGAGACCAATCCTCTTGTTTGTCTCCTGCAATGCTTCCTTCGATATTTTCTTTGTCCTACTAATAATAAATATCAAAGGCCATACGCCTATTGGCAAATTTCTTCAATGGAAAAGCAGAGTAGGTGACTGCCAACTGCTTTGACAGGTTTTTCCTTTAGCCTCAAACCACATTCCTTTGATCAATAAGACGCAGGGCATTCCCAGCGCTAACATAATCATTTGATTCAATAGCTGTGACAATGAAGTTTGTTTGGGATTTCCAGTGAGACCTCTCCAAATAGCTTGTAACTTGCTTTGCCTCTGATTGCTGATGATGTTTTGTTTTCTTCTGTTTGTGATTTTGTAGATAGGAGTTGAGGAAGCTAATCCCTTTTGGAGAGCTGGAGAATTTGATACATATTCTAAAAACACATTTAATGATTTCTTCTTCAAAATAGGCTTTTGAAGAAGAATCAATCTCACA
>APFE031499405.1:0-11041 GCA_000404065.3 Pinus taeda
AAGACATCATTTGACCAATGTTGTTGATTGAGAACAATTTAACAAGGGTATCATACTGTTTAGTCAATTTAGTGTCCTAAATTGCTCTACATAAATTATCAACCCGAGTATCGTAAACTGATGAAGTGTGGTGCACCATATGTGCTTAGTTAACATTTTTTCTTACTTTGTTGTTTTATATTTTATGTTGTTTTTTGGGTTTTGTTTCTTTTGTTAGAATCTAATTTCTAAAGAAAAGAGGAAATGAAACAAATCAAAACTTTGAACAGTTATATTAATCTAACCGGCAAAATATCTAAGAAAAGAAGAAAGAAAAACAAATCAAGTTCCATTCATAACTTCACATATCGCCAATTTCATTCTTAAGGAACTAAAAAGACTCAATGAGACATGAACTTATGTAATGAGTATCCTACTAAGCAAAAAGAAAGAACATGTAAAGAAAAACTAATCTACTGTGTTCTCTATGCTTCAATTCATTAATCGGAAAATAGGAAGACTACTTTCTTGGAATATTTTGTCAAGCATAAATTACACAGTTAGATAAATCTACAATCAATTGGTTGAACACACTTGCATGAATTAAAATTGCATGAATGGAAAATCTAAACTATCAAACTTGAAAGCAATAAAATGAAAAGTGAAGCCAATTATCTCACCTATAATCACAATATTTCGCCAATTAACTTTTAAAATGGTGTTAAGCTAAAGGCTCCGGAAATATCATCATATAGCATGAAAGAAATGACATCTAAACTATCTAATTGCACACTAATGAAAAGCAAAGCCAATCATCTCACCTATAATCACAATATTTCGCCAGTTAACTTCTAAAACGGTGTTAAGCTAAAGGCTCCAGAAATATCATCATATAGCATGAAAGAAATGACATCTAAACTATCTAATTGCACACTAATGAAAAGCAAATCCAATCATCTCACCTATAATCACAATATTTCGCCAATTAACTTCTAAAACGGTGTTAAGCTAAAGGCTTTGGAAATATTATCATATAGCATAAGAGACTAATCTAATAAGCAAATACAAGAAACATGTAAAGAAACATAATCTACAATCAACTGGTTGAACACACTTGCATGAATTAAAATTGCATGAATGGAAACTCTAATCTATCAAACTTGAAAGCAATCAAATGACATACTTGAATGAAATCAAAGCAAAACTACAAAATAAAATCTACTCTACTTGACATTCTAATGTCCTCCATGACATCTACTTCACATCTCCTTCCATGTTGAGAACATCAAAGCTTTATTCCAATTTTTCAAAATTACAAAGTACAACAAAGCTCTCCAAAGCTTTCCAAAGCCATCAAAAAAGAACTACAAGCTCCAAGCTAAAGAGCTACCAAAAAGCTACAAGCTTAAGAACTAAAAAGCTAAGCTAACAAATGAAGATGAGAGATCTCCTATTTATACGAAAAGATGAGAAGTCATCTCATTAATGAGAGTCCATGAATCTCTTCCTCTGCCTCTAGAGTCCTAATTAAAATAGGAGCTGATAAGACACATGTCTTCTTAGAGTTTCAATACAATTAGGAGATGTGACACATACCCTCATGATCCCATGATTCTCTTCACTCAAATTCGAATTTGGCCTTAGGGTGCCACATAAAGGTCTTCTATACGTCTCATTTTGACCTACACATTTCAACAATCTCAACCCACTTGTTAGGTATAAGCATATGCACATTATTTTCTAATTTTTAACCACAAATTCACTTAAAAATGCTAAGTATTAATAAAGTTTGGAAAAACATAAATTTGGCCCAATGGTAATGAAAGTGAGATGAATGTAGTGACATGGTAGTGAAATGGAGGTGCAATGGAGGTGATATAATGGACATAATAGTGAAAGTGTAATGGAAATGAATGACAATTTCAAGACCCAACACATACACTTCCTTTGATGAAGCTAATTCTAAAACAAATGGAAATCAAATGATCCTTAATAGATCCAAATAAGATTATTTGAGCCTTGACTTCACCCTTTCTAAACCTTGTTTTCACATTGTCATCACCATTATCATTTGGTTTATGAACTTTGCCTTGGACATATTACAACACTTCATGTTCTTCTAGGACAAGGTCAATTCTCTTCTTCTATGCTTTGAAGTTAGAGGCTCCATCAAGTTTGTTTCCATATTTGCAAGAGGGAACCATTTGATAATAAATATTGTACATAGAGATAAGATATTTCTTCCTTGAGAGAGAGAGAGAGAGTATCAACAAGGTATGACCTTCAACTTTCTTTCTTCACCAAAGCTCTCATACCATGTTGAGAAACCAAGTACAATGTGTACAAATACTATATTGTGAACTACTGATAATTATTTGTGAATTATTAGGGATTCTCTTAATATTTTTTCTTCATCAAATAATTACACTTTAGAAACTCAACTAAAAGAAAAAATAAGAAAGCAGAGATCATAGTGCACAATAGGCAAGAGACACAAAAATTAGGCTAGTGTCTAGGGAAAATCCCACGAGGGGAAAACCCAATAATATTCTTTCCTTAGAGAATCAATCCAACATGAGGTATAAAAGTCAAGTTATGGTCAGCTTCACCAAGTGTCAAAGTTAGCGCTCTGTCACAACTGTTAACCACATGAGTCACCACAAATTCTCTATACTAGTTTAGATTTCTACCAATCATTACAAACCTTTGTACCAATTCGTATTTATGTCACAATATACCACAGATAATTCGGATCTCTAGTCATAAACAATTTGGTTCTCTAAACAAAATTCAGATCTCTGTCACACCACATAAAATTTGAATCACTATCACACACAATTCAGATCTCTATCACACCATAGATAATTCATATCACCGTCACACACTATTTGGATCTCTGTTATACCACAGACAATTCAAATCTTCTTCAATGTATCATCACAGGTTCAAACTGCACACAAGTACTATCACATGTTCTGATCTTTTCTAGAGTATTACCATAAGTTCAAACTGCTCACAAGTACTACCACAGGTTCAAATCTTCTTCTAGAGTATTGCCACAGGTTCAAAATGCTCACAAGTGTCACCACACGTTTGTATATGCTTTTCTTGATTCAGATTCCCAAACCTTTCTTTCCTAAGACGAATAGTTATTCTTGTTGTGCAAGTTCTGCCTTTGAGGAGGATAAGGAGCTTCAATATAGAGTCAAACATGAGGTCGAATGTTAGGTCCCTACAATACTAGTGTATTCCCCTTATGTTTATCGTTAGTGTATCCCCCTATTGGTATTGTTGTGCCAATGTATCCCCCATGTTGTTATTATTGTTCCCCATAGAAGCCCACTATTGTTATTGTTGTGCCCTTACATTATTATTGTTATGTAGGCTCTGATTATACTGTGACCCCTTAGACTCCTATATATAGCAAGGAGGTCTTATCATTTGTATCATCCAAGATTTATTCATTTATGTAATGTAAAAGAGGTTCCCCCCTCGAAGATGACAATTTTTAAGTCGTTGATCTATCCTTTCTTTTGTTTTCTTGAGTTGGTTGCATAACATTTGGTATCAGAGCTTTCGATTCTAGGGTTTCGTTTCTTCAAACAGTCCATCTTGGAATTTCCTCTATAACGTTTTTCCTACAAAGCTTTAAAATCTAAAATTGCAACCACGTGGAGCCGAAATTGGTGAACCTTGTGTATGAATTTCAAATCTTGGTTCGCTATATTTTTGGAGGTATGATTGAAGGAAGTGATCCAAAAGAATCTAGAAATATAAGTGGCCTTGAAAATAACTCAAAAATAAAAGGCTTCAGATGGAAGTGAAACTAAGACCAAATTGCAGTGCTCATGGTCCTGATTCCAACAGTGTGAATGACACTCAAATCTAAGTTTGTATGGTCAAGTTATAGCTGGTCAAAGTTGGGTCAAACTTGAACAAGTGACAGTCTTAACGAGGAAACAAATTGGCAGAATCCGATGGTTGGAACAAGAGAAATTGGCACCTCTTTAATTTGCAATATGTGGTGACCCACCCGATCACCAAATATCAACATTTATATAACTAGACCGTCGTTGGAACTTTGTCGAACCGTTCACCATATGTATAATAATTGCTGCACTGGAACCTTGAATTAAACCATTGGTGGAAATGCGTACCATAACTGCTAACATACTTTTATCTAACCGCTGAATCTATTAACCATTTGTTACCACATTGGATAAAATAATCGACTATTATGGGAGGCGGGGGGTTCAAAACCGAGACCTCTGTTGACCTAGTTAGCTCTGTCACCAACGAGCCACGGTCTCATGCCTTGGTGGTTCCACGCAACATATTCTATTTAAACTCAAAATTTTCAATCAATGAACCAGTGAAGGCAGAGGGCAGACGACAGAACCTTGAGCATGTAAAGGGTGTAGAACCCTGAGTGAGAAGAATCAAGATATGCCAAAAAGATTCCCTTAGAGGGCCAGAGGTGGCAGTGTCATAACTGGGAAGTTTATAGTCGATTTTTCATGTTTTCGTGCTAAGAATTTAGTGGTGATGTTTGTTTCTCCAGTTGAGCTCTCCATTTTAGGCCATCATCTAGATTGGAGGTATAAGGGTCATTTTTGTAAAGTTTCTTGTAATTGATTTCTTTGATGCCACTTAATAAAAGAAGGCCTCCCCACTGTTGAGCAGGGCCTGGAGACGCAACCCACATTGGGTGAAATCTGTAATCAAATCGTTGTTTCTTTGATCTCATGTTTTTCCGCTTATTTTCATGTGGTTTAAGTTACATGATTAAAATGATCTGTTATATGAAATTCTAGATGCATCCTTGAAGTTAAAAAGATCTGGATCAAGTTTTGTATCAGAGTAGGTCTTCTTGATACGAGTTGCATGAATGAATGCTAACCAGGAACAAGCTCCAAAGAGGTGAATGGAAACTTAAATCCCTTGATCCCAAAGCAGGGCATGCACCATGAAGACGAAACATGGCAGATGAGGAATCTCGATGGGAAGAAGATTGAAACTATCACAAATATTTCTACACCATGGCATAGAAAGTTAACAAGCTATTTGTAGAGTATGAGAAGACAATAAAGCCTAAGAAGAAAGAACCAGATGACCATGCATCAATAAATCACGGAGGCGGTGGAGAAGAGCCTCCTCTGTCTCCATATTCTAGTTAAAGTTCTTCTTCTTCCTCTTCTCATCATTCTAACAGGAATCAGAGGAATGCATATAAAAAACCAATTTTCACATTGAATGTCAAATTTGATTTACCTGTATTTAGTGGAGAATCTAATGCAGAAAAGCTAGATAATTAGATAAGATAGGTTTAAGTGTATTTACACATACAACAAATGAAAGAGGATAAATCCAAGATCTAGCTAGCATCCCTTCGATTGAGTGGCATCGCTCTCATATGGTGGGAAGGAAAGCTGAAGTAAGGTGGTAAGAGTAGTCATAAACTTCTTTCATCTTGGTCTGAGTTCATTTTTTCTTTAAGAGGACAATTTTACCCATTTGGTTACAGACAGAAGGCCATGATGGAATGGAAACATTTGAAACAAATTAAAGATCAAATTATTCATAATTTTATACAGGAGTTTAGAAAACAAGCACTAGCATTAAATGTTCCACTAGACACTTCTGAGACGTTGATGAAATATATTTGCATAGTTATTTGTGTCATTCATTATTATTATTTGAACCTAAGTCTCTTGATGAAGCTAGTGTGAAGGTTGTACATCTTGAAAGCAGGGGGAAGTATGAGAAAGATGACCACCCAAAGAAGGAAGCAAACCAAGATAAGAGAAGCAAGACCCTCTTGTACTCACTGTGAGAAAGAAGGGCATGATGAGGAGAATTGTTGGAAACTACATCTAGAATTGAGACCTAAGAGGAACAACAGAAAAGAGAAGGAGAAGACAGTTGCAACTATGCAACAAGAACAAGAACCTGAATCAGAGGATGATGAGAAGATCACAGCTGCGGGATTTGCACGTAGTGGACCAATTGGTCAAGGATCATACACTGGTGACGAAATTAATATTGCAGCTCTTGGGATTGTAGCGGATGGACCCATTGACTTAGGTTTTGATTCGGGTGATGAGGCAAACATTCATATGTTGTGCCAAAAATGAAAAGGGCACCAAATGCGCCATGGCTCCAAGAACTCGAAGAAATCAACCAAAGCATTCAGGCAGATAATGTTGAACTAAGGAGACTCCTATAAGAAGCAGAGAAGGAGAAACAAAGGTTGCAACATCAATTACAAGCCAAGGAGGAGGCCTTGCAAAAGTTGCAGCACAACAAGCCTGAGGTAAAAAGTGATTCTTTAATTTCATGTACTTTTTATGATGATGATTTCACTGTTTTTGAGAAACATACTACAGAAATTGGATCAAAATTGTTGAAGAATATGGGGTATGAAGGAAGTGGCATCAACATTAATGGCCAAGGCATTGTGAATCCCATCAAAGTGGAGGAATTGCCTCCTTATGCAAGACTTGGATATGTCAGAAAAGAGGTTGGGGAATGCTCCAAGGAAATTAGTGACCAAACAATAATAGATGATTAGAGAACTTCATCACATTCTAGCGATAGTTACGGTTCCACGGGAACTCCTAAGAGGCACACCAGAAATAAGAGTCCTAAGGCGATCCAGAAAGTTTGGAGGAGAAAGAATTATTGTAGTTAGTGCAGCGAGGTTGGACACCAGAGAACCATATGTCAGATAGGCCATGCCCAAAAAGAAATATTATATAATCCTTCCAGCAAAGATGATCAACTAACGAATCTGCCACATTCATGGTGGTCCACTTTATTGAGTAAGAGATGGTTTTACTAGGTATAGTCGCTTGTCATGGCCACAATTTATAAATCATGTGTTGCGAATAATTGTAAAAGTGATGGTGTGTTTTCCATCACTTATTAAAGAAACGATGATGTTTTTGGCCTTTTGTTGGTAGCTAGGGTATTGGTTTCTATTATAATTTAAACTTGACAAAGGAGTGTGTGTTATAAACTCTTGGCAAGTATGGGGTTGTTTGAGGCATGTGTGGTTTTGTATGTGATTGCAAAGAATGTATCAAATTTGCATGCAATATAGATGTTGAAGTGTGGCTTGACATAGAAATAGGCAATGTGTAGGATGTGGTTATGATTTTGGAGGATCAAAAGCTCCTCAATGGGGAGGAATGATACGTGAGAATCTAGAAATACAAGTGGCCTTGATAATAGCTCAAAAATAAAAGTCTTCATATGAAAGTGAAACTAGAACTAGATCATAATGTTTTCACCCTGATTCCAGTGGTGCAAACGACACTCAAATCCAAGTTCGTATGGTCAAGTTCTGGCTGGTCAAAGTTTGTGTTAAACTTGGCCAAGTGACAGTTTTAATGAGGCAACAAATTGGCAGAATCCTGGAGCATGAAATCCGGTGGTCGGAATAGGCAAAAATTTCACCTCTTTAATTTGCAATATGTAGTGGGCGGGCCACCCTCGGCGGACCCGCCCAACCACCAAACAACAACATGTATGTACATATATTGTTATTAGAACTTTGTCGAATCGTTCACCATTTGTATAATAACTGCCGCATCGGAACCTCGAATTAAACCATCGGCAGAAACACGTACCATAACTGCCAATAGACTTTTGTCTAACCGTCAGATCTATTAACCATTTGTTACCACATTTGATAAAACAATCAACTATTATGGGAGGCGGGGGGTTCGAAACAGAGACCTCTACCACCAACGAGCCATGAGCTCATGCCTTGGTGGTTGTGCCCAACATATTTCATTTAAAATCAAACGTTTCAATCAAAAAAGCAATCAAGGTGGATGACGAATGAAAAAACGTTGAGCACGCAGAGGGTGCGGAAACCTGAGCGAGGAGAATCAAGAGATGCCAAAAAGATTCCTTAGAGGGCCAAAGGTGCCAGTGTCACAATTGGGCAAGTTTATAGTCGATTTTGCATGTTTGCGTGCCAAGAATTCATTGGTGACATCTGTTTCTCCAGCTGATCTCTTCATTTTTAGGCCATCATCCATATTGGAGGTATAAGGATCATTTTTATAAAGTTGTTTGTAATTGATTTATTTGATGCCACTTAATAAAAGAAGGCCTCCCAATTGTTGAGCAGGGCCCAGAGACATAACCCACATTGGGTGAACTCTGTAATCAAATTGTTATGTCTTTGATCTCATGTTTGCTCATGTTTTTCCACTTCTTTTCATGTGCTTTAAATAACATGGTTAAATGCTCTGTTATATGAAATTCTAAATGCATCCTTGAAGTTAAAATGATCTCGATCAGGAAGTTAGGGTTTTTGTAGGGTCAAGAATTCCATCTCAAACAAGTGAACTAGGGAAAATCATTATAACTTTCTCTCCGAGCATCAGATTTGAATTTTATAAAATGTTAATGAAATGGACAGACTGTAGTTTTTTGGGTATCATTTTCAAGGCTGAAGGTCGAAACAATGATACGTGGCACTTCATAAAATTTCTCTTTACTAAACTAGTCTATAATCAGGCCATCGTGGGAGATTGGGAATAATTCTTTCTTGAAGAATCCAATCTTGGTCTGACTTGTGGGGTTGGAAAGAAGACTCAAAGAGTTACCACAAGACGAAATTTTAGATATTGGAAATCCAAAATTACAGAGATACAACAATTTCAATATTGAGCTCCTAAAAAGCAAGAAAAATGTGTATTTTTTAAATTTGTATAACGTTTTTTTGAAATATTAGTTTGAAGTGATTCAAAGGGCATAGTGAAGCATAAATATCATTGTTTGATTCCAAAATTCCTCGAAACTAAAAAATTGAAGCACCTAATAAGAAACCAAAAATCTCTTTTATGATGCATGAAGAATAGGAATAAATACAACATGATATATCAAAATTACGAGACCAAATGCAACAAATTTTGCGCGCAAAAAGTGACAAAAAATTAATTGGAAGCCATGATGAATGTTAAGATAAATGGTATAAAAAGTTACATGGGATTTTTGAATGACGGTTTAAAAGAAAACATGGAAGCAATGATGAATGTCAAGATAGAGGGGTTGAAGGAAGGTTTGAAAAGTTGCTAGAAGAAATGCTTCCGAGTGGTGACAAGGTAATCCATGAAAATCATGATGAGGACAAAAGGAATATGAATTATGATTTAGAGATTCCAATGTTGAGTTTAAGAACCACCACATTCCAAAGATCGATATGAGGAAGTTTGCTAGCAAGGATCCAATAACATGGATATTACATATGTAGCAATATTTTGATCTCCATGATGTGCAACACTCAGAAAAGGTACACATTGCAACTTTATATTTAGAACCCAATTAGTTTTTATGGTATCAATGGTTTTGTTCTCATAAACCACTTGTCACTTGGTCAAATTTTACAGAGGAAATGATAGCACATTATGAGGATACAAAGGGCAACACCTTCTTTAGCCAATTGATAAATCTCAAACAAAAGAGTTCAATGGTGGAGCACATTGAGGACTTCCAAAAATTGAATATTAGGGTAACGAATATTCGAGAGGAGCATAGGATTGATGTCTTCATAGGTACTTTTAAGGATAACATCCAACATGAGGTTTGCCTTTGGGAACCTGACTCATTGGAGAAGGCAATCGAGGTGGCAAGAAAAGTTGAAAGAA
This sequence comes from Pinus taeda, assembly GCA_000404065.3. Classification (NCBI taxonomy): domain Eukaryota; kingdom Viridiplantae; phylum Streptophyta; class Pinopsida; order Pinales; family Pinaceae; genus Pinus; species Pinus taeda. The sequence goes on from APFE031499405.1 coordinate 9,642, forward strand.
AAATTATGGTAACAAGGAATTCTACCACTCACAAATATAAAGATGGAAGTGTTGTTGTTCCTAGCCTTCCACAACCTACAAGATTGACACCACAATAATTGGAGGAAAAAAGAGCAAAAGGGCTTTGTTACAGCTGTGATAGAAAATACACTAAAGGTCATAAGTGTGCTGAGAAGAAATTATTCTACATAGATTGTGAAGAAGAGGAAGAAAAGGAAAAATAAACATCAAAAGAGGAGGATATACACTAGGAACCAACCCCTGAGAAAGAAGAAATGAATCTGACCATACATTTCAATGCATTGGAAAGAATTACTACTCCTCAAATGCTCAAGATAGAAGGATACATCAAGAAGAAAAAGGTAATAGTGGTGATTGATTCAAGTAGTACTCATAAATTTTTTCACTGTAAGATAGCCAAGGAATTGAATTTTTTCCTATATCCAGCCCCAAAACGTCAAGTGATTGTTGCAAATGGAGGAAATATAAATTTATTTGGAAAGTTCCATAATATAAAGCTAACCATGGGGGAATATGTATTGAATAGTCCAATTCTTTCCATTCCAATGGGTGGTGTTGATGTTGTACTAGGATTCCAATGGTTACAATATTTGGGGACGATAGCTTTCCATTTTCAAGAACTTTTCTTGAAATTTTTTTGGCAAGAAAAGGAAGCTGAATTAAGGGGTATTTCAAGGAAACCATGAAAGATAATCAACTCTAATGGCATGAAAAAACTTATGAAGAAAGAACAATAGGGCGTAATTTCACAAGTATGCTCACTAGAGTTTCAAACATCAGAATCATCTATTTCTCCAGATATCCAAAAAGTCTTAGACAATCGTTATGTTAAGTTATGGTATGTTCTAGGCTTAGAGCAGTTTACTTATCTTTCTTATTATATCCACAAATTAGCAATCACATGTACATTAAGTAAAGTGTAGATAGAACATTTAAACAATCAACAGAAAACAAGCCAAGACAAGAGACACAAGATGTGGTGGCTAGCCAGGGAAAAACCCCAATATGGGGAAACCCTTTGATCAAATCTTCTTTCATCTTCAATAATTCAGTAGAGAGAAATAGTACAAAGATCTGATTTATATCAGTAGCAACAAACCCTAAATCAAATTCGTCAAGTCTCCACCGGTGAGTCGTTCACCGTGCACCAGTCCAAGACTTCGCCGTGCACCAGTCCAAGACTTCGTCGCGCATCAGTCCAAGACTTCGCTATGCACCAGTCCAAGACTTTGCCGCGCATCAGTTGAAGTCTTCGTCGTGCACCAGTCCAAGACTTCGAATGACCTGTTTTGGCTCGGGTGAGAGAAAGAGACTTTATGTGTAGGAGAGAGAAGAGACTCTTTTCTTGCGCAAGAGAGAGAGAGAGAGATATGATGAGA
>APFE031499408.1:11966-24655 GCA_000404065.3 Pinus taeda
ATATATAATGCTCCAGGATTCGCTCCCAAACTAGGAGCTTCTGAAAATGTCGCTCTCGCACTCGTTTTCGCTCCTGCTCCCAAGTAACACTGCACTCACCCTAGACACAACACACCTATAGGGGAAGGTGAACCACTCACACTATGGTCGCTCATAGCTCAATAAGTACCCCAAGACCGTAGGAGCTCCCAGAGCTCAATGTTCAACCAAGAACCTCATAGTAGGGTCTTTCCATGGCTCTCAACCTCTCTCTGATGGAAGATAAAATTGACTTTAAAATTTAGCTTCCTCTTATATTGATAAATGAGAGGATCATTATCTGTTGGACAAACATTATCAATAAACATCATATGTCCCTCTGAATATTGGGAAAGTAAGCTTGCTCAAAACATAACCATTGAGATATTTGCAACCTACTATTAATCCTTTGGTCCATGTGCCAGAATTATCCAATCATAATCATGCAACGTATATGCATATCATCAGAGTCATCAAACTCAACTGACATGAATTGCCTCCATAAAAAATAACCGGAAAATAAAAGTCATCATGGATTTAATAGCTCCCTCTAAGCCTTGTTTTGGGTGATCATGTATCCTTTAATCATGAGCTTCCCATATGCGATATGGGACTTTACACGAGCCAACAAATTCAAGCCAAAAAGGAAATTTATGAAGAATCGTCATGTTCCTTTTTCAAAGAGCTATATTATCCTTCATTGCTAGATGAAAACTACTAATGCATCGAATTACCCAATGCATGATGAGGAGGAGTCTTTCCGACTCATCCATTCATATCTATAGAACCATTCTTCATAAGATCTTGGCTTAAGGCAACCAAGATATCAAAATCAATGTCTTATGTTTATCATGCTTGTCAAGGTGTAGAATCTGTCATGCGCTTTCTTCCAAGTGCCTCTGTTTTTCATACTAATAAGAATTGATACAGAGAACTAATCCAGAGGGCCATGCACTTCTTCTCCTAGTTGATCTTCAAGAATGAAAGCTTCAGGTGAGTTGCACCTCTTTATCAAAGGCAAAGAATTTCTTTTACTGGCAGATCCTTGTAGCTTCTTCATAATAAATAACCTTTCAAAATATAAACTATCCAAAATTTACATCTATCTTGTTCACAACTTTGTTTGTGAACAAAACTATCAATGTATTGGGGTTACAACATATCACCATTGCTACTGGACTGTAACGATATTATACATAATGCAGTACTGAAAAGAGACCATAAATGATGCTGAGTTGTATATGTTGAGATGCCATACATAGGGTAGAGCCACACATAGTAGAACTAATTCCACATATAACAATGAAGTCACCAAGAGTCTTTACTGCACAGGGTTCTATCCTTAACTAGTAGCTTCAGGTCTTCATACTTCCAAGAAGATTATTCCTCCTTTAGATATTCAAGATCTTATCCTAGAGACATGCCTTTAATAGAGTTTTTGCTTTGAATATTCTTATTACAATATTTCTTCTCAACACTGAAAGAGGATTAATTTTGTTACAAAAATCAAATGTTTTCAATGCTTGATACCTATAGCTACTGTAAGTTAGAAGATCTCCAAAAATTGGCTCAACTGATGTACATTTATCATTGTAGGATGTACAAATGCATTAATCCTTTTATGCTACTCTCTAAAATTGAAGAGCAAGGTGATGAGCCTTTATTAATGATCCATCATCCTAGGTCTCCTTTATGCACAGGAGCCTCAACACCTTTTCTTTATGATAGGTCTTTTTCCTCGGAAAAAGCGTAATTTTCATTAAAAAGATAAGAAAATTACGTGTTGTATGATATTGCAGATATGAACTGTTGTTAGCAAAAAGGGAGTAGTGTTTAGAGCTATTATAAACTTTACAAAAACTATTATGATGCTTACTGATAATAAACTTCTTAGAAGTCTAGTAAGTTTATGAGAATATGAGTTTTGTCCAAAAATATATTGAAAACTGGTAAGTTATATACATAGAAGGAGAAATTAAAAGAAAAGTTGTTGAATGATCTAGTGATTATTTTGATAGGAACCAATCGTTTCCATAAAAGGACGATGATAGTAACTATAGAAACTGCCGCCCCTGTATTCCTGTATCTGCCATCGACCTCTGTTCAAATGCGCTTCCTCTTTGGATAAACGATCTCATTCCTTTCCCTGTATATATGTGAGCATGCAAATGAATCAAATTGGGACTTTAGAGAAAGGAAATAAGTTAGAATATCTCTAAGTGTGTGGAAGTGACAATGATTAACTTCATTTGTCCAGTTTATTATGAGTTGTGAGTCTCCGAATATCTGAAGTTATTGGCAATTTTATTCTTTTGCAAAAAGGAGAAGGTATTTTAGATTGCTCAATTCAACATAGTTGTTGGTGCCTCTACCAAGGCCGACCTTGATTCTATAAGACACTATATTATCCATATGCAGCACCGCCCCTCCACCATAGCCTTTAGCTTGTGCTGAGCCGTCAAAATAACCCTCGGGGGAGTTTATGTCTATGGATTCCTGAGCAATGATCCGAGGGGGTCGGGTTTCCTGGTCCTCTGGGAGTGAATTGTATAAAGCCAACAACAAAATATTGGAGGAGTCCCAATCTATTTTGGCATTCTTGAAAATGGATTTGTTCCTGTTAAGCAAGATTCCCCAGCAAATTAGCAGTGGAATGCATCTAGTTTTCTGAGAGTTGGCTTTTATGCACCATCTTTGCCAAGCCTCTTCAACATCTCGTCTCGACCAATCAATATGTAGATTTAGTGAAGTGAGGATACTTTGTTAGAAGGCTTTCGAGACAGAATAGGTAAAGAAGAGATGAAAAGTATCTTCCTCCTGCATCCTACACAGACAGCATCTAGAAGGCCTGTAGTTTGTACGACGCCTCAGCATTAGTTCAGTGGGAACCTTTTCTATTAAAATGCACCACAAGAAAATCCTAGATTTGGGAGGGGCCTTTAATTTCTAGATATGACTCCACCACCAAGAGAGATCACCCGTGTGTCTTGCTGCCATTGTATAAGCATAACCTGATTTGGGGGAGTATCTGCCTTGGGGATCCAATGCCCAGATAAGGACATCTTGATTGTTGTTTATATCCACATTGGTATCCTCTAATGAGCCTATAAATCTCTGCCAATAATCAACCCAAACTGCCGAAATGTTGAGCGTTTTGTGGTCCTTCCAAGTCTGGTTTTGCCACTTGTCCTGAATATCATTTGCTATATGTGATAAGTGGGTGATGCCTGAGTCTTGAAGGAAATTGCAAAGAGGACACGGGGGAGAATATGGCCATTCCCACATCCACTCCACGTGTCCAAACCAATCCTCACTTGAACTCCATTGCCAACTTTCCAATCCAGACCACGCTTGATCAGAGAGATAGATTGAGATAATGATTTCCAAATTATGGAGGATCCATATGTAGGAACTAAAGGTCTACGGATCCATTCTAGAATTGAGAGCGGATATATGTACTTATGATAATTGATTTCCTGCCAAATACTTCTGGAATTAATAAGTTGCCAACCCAGTTTGTAGCTAAAGCCTCAGCGAATGAATGCAAATTTTTTATGCCCTAGCCCCCCATTTTTTTGGGTTTGTCAACGCTGTCCCAACGGACCCAAGCAAAATTTCTCCTTGGAATTTTTCTGCGCCAAAGGAAGCGACATCATAATTGTTGAATTCTTTTTAAAATTCCTTTGGGAATCCAGGCTAGCGACATCCAGTAAACCAGAATAGCTTGTAGGACCGACTTGAGGAGAGTTAGCCTACCTGCTCTAGAAAGCCATCTTTGTTGCCAAATATTAATTCTGCTTTCAATCTTGGCTATAATTCAAGTCCAATTTGCTATGCGATAACCGTTTGGTTTCAATTTGAAAACCAAATATTTAAGACCATCTTCCAGTTCTTGACGCTCATATTCAAAAAATTGGCTAGCTAATATTGCTTCATTCAGCTGGCAAGAAACTATGGTAATAGTTGATTTTGAAATATTTGGCTGCATGCTTGTAGCTATACAAAAAAGATCTAGAATAGCCTTAAAAGCATAATAATCTTGAAAATATCCATTTAAAAAAATCAGAACATCATCAAGAAATAAAAGATGGGTTATAGAGGACATATCCGAGAGACTGACTCTAGCCAAAGAGCCTTCCTCTCTGCCTTTTTTTATCAGTCTGTTGAAGCCTTCCATGATGAGGAGAAAGAGCAGCGAGGAGAGAGGACATCCCTGCCTAAGGCCTCGTTTTGCATGAAAGAAACCGAAAGCCGCTCCATTGATGAGAATACTAAAGGAGACTGAAGTAAGACAACCCATGATCCAATTGATGAAATAAAAGGGGAAGCCAATGTGAGTGAGAGTTATCATGAGGCAGGACCAATAGGTACGATCAAAGGCTTTGGAAAGATCAATTTTTAGGATGAAAAACTTTTTATGGAGCTTCTTAATCGAGTGAAGAGATTCCTAAGCAGTACCAATTGCTTCATGGATTTGGCGATGGCCGAGAAAGGAAAATTGTTCCTTAGATATCATTCTGAAGAGAAAGAGTTTGATACGGAGGGATATTGTTTTGGATATGATTTTCTAAATGCTATTGCAGAGGGATATGGGTCTGTAATCTTCAAAAGAGGAAGGGTTATCAAATTTGGGTATAAGGGCCAGGAAAGTCGAGTTGAAGGCCTCTAAAATTATGCTAGACTTTCGGCTTTCTTCAATGGTTTGGATGAGATCATCTCCAATTAAATATAAAAAGGAACTGAAGAATTCAACCGGCCGCCCATCAGGACCCGGGCTCTTATCTTTATGAAAGCACTTCAACACAGCTTCAAGCTCTTCTCTAGTAACTTGAGAGTTTAGTTCTTCAATTTCTTCCAGCTCGATGAATCTGGGGAGAGCTTCAGCAATGCGAATGATGCTTGGAAGGGTTATTCCAATGGGGAATTTGTAGATATTAGAGTAATATCTAATCCCCATGTCAGCCAATTGTTCAAAATTGCCCGCTTTTCTTCCTTCCAAGTCTTGTAATTCCCAAATTGAGTTAATGGCTTTCCGACCCCTTACATATTATTGAAAGAACTTTGAATTTTCATCACCTGCTTTGAGCCAGATTGCTCCTCTTGAGCCTCTAGGTTTCTTATTTTAAGCGAAGAAGCTTTATTCTATTAGTTTCCAACTGAATCAGTTGCAACTTTTGTTCTGTCGAGTTCAATCTTGTGGGAGTTGATTCTTTGAAGGCTGGTTGAGCCTTTTCAATTCTTTGAAGAACTTCATCTTCTTTTCTTTGTTTTAATCTAGCCCAGGTTATTGTTTTGCCTTTTAGAATTGCTGGATTTTTTGTAAAGAGCTCCCCTGGGGAGGAGGTTTCATTCTGGGAGCAATGGATCCAAGTGGCTGAGACCAAGTTCTTGAATCTCGGCTCCAACAACCAGGAGGAGTTAAATTTAAAAGGTGAAGAGGGTTTAGAAAGATTGCCCTTGAGCTCCAGAAATATAGGAGAGTGATTAGAGATCCCACCACTCCCCACCCATTGACGAAAGAGAATTAAACTTGCCATAAGAGGGGCTTTGATCAAGAATCGGTCCAATCTTCTAGCAAGGGCATCTACCCCCAATCTGCAATTCCTCCAAGTTGGCTTGAGTTTACAGGGTCAATATTTAGAAATTCGTGAGCATCCAAAAAGTTTTCAAAAAATGTTGTGAGATGATCACTTTGACCCCTGAAACCCCAGGACTCCCCTAATCCTAGGGAGAAGTTTAAATCTCCACCAATAATGATATTATCTTGATTCATAAAATTAGCCTCCATGATTTTGTTCCAGAAGAATTCTCTGTTCTGGCAAGGGCCATATATGTTGATGATCCTAAATGGTCTGGCGAGCTCCAAAGACCAAATATTTGCACCAAGAAAACCTTCTCCACCCTAAAAGTTGAGGATTTTTGTAGAACGAGTGTTAAACCCTAAGGCGTAGCCACCAGAGCGACCCTTCACATCCAAAAAATGAAAATCCCAAGTTGGGAGAAAACTTAAGAGAAGTTTATTTATCTAGTGACCTTCCCCTAGAGTTTCTTGAAGGAAAATAACATCCAGCTTTTCAGACAGACAGAGCCTCTTGAGAGCCAGCTTTTTGTCAGGGTTGGCTAGACCCCTACAATTAAAGGAAAGACAGATCATGGGGGAGAGGAGTGAGGGTTTCTCTTTTCTCTAAGAACCCAGTCGATTGGGGATTGGACCCCGGAGGCTACTTCAACACTAGCCTTTTAATAGCCTTAAAAAATTTTGATTGATGGCCTCTCGGAGGCTTGAGAGTAATTGAAGGAGGGGGGTCAAGGTCTAGGCCTAAGACCAAAGAGGGAGCAGTGGGAAGGGATCTGAGGAAATATCGGCGAGGCCCACTTGATAGTGGGTGATCATCAAGCGGGCAGGTGGTCCTATCCACAAAGGGTTGGGGAATGGGGGAGGACAGTGAGGGAGGCACAACGGGAATAGGACAAACCAATGAACATAACTTATTAACTTCAGCTTGAGAGATGACACAATTCAAAAAAGATGATAAATTTACTGAACCTTCAATAGAATGAGAAAAAAGAGGAAAAGTGGAGAAGGGAGTACCCACGAAAGCCGTGTCTCAGGATCTGGATTTTTCAAGGGTCGATCCAATGCCCTTGCGAAATGGTGAGTTACGGCCTGCTGCGGAGTCAGACTAGAGGGCAGAGTACTTTCTTGGAGGTCCAATTGAGAATCGAAATCTGAATCCAAAGTTTGAGTGGAGACTGAGACCAACACTTTGGTTGGGATCTGATTCTACCCTGAAATTCCTGGATAGTCTTTGTATAAATGCCCCACTTTGTGACATTTGCGGCAACGGAAGGGAATGCCTTCATAATCTAGAATTTCCATCCAAGTGATGTTGCCCATCTGAAGTAGGAAGCTCTCTACCAGACCTTCTCTGGTATCTAAATGCTCTAGAATACGTGCCAATGCTAGGCATCTTGTGTCTTGGTAGGTTCTATCATGATCTAGATAGACACCCAAATCATCTCCTATTACCTTGAAAGATTTCTCCCCCCCAAAATTGTAACAGGAGAGCAAGTAATCGGACCCATATTGGCCCCACTCCATGATTTTCCTTTTCTGGATCAAACATTGGCGACCATCGCTTCAATAGCACTGGTGTCATCTCGATGTGCCAATACCGCGTGAGGACCCAGTCTACGTGGTCCGGATGAGTGAAAATCAGAGCAAACCAACGCCTGGAAAGCGAGAGGATACCTGGGAGCTGTATGAGGAGATCCCCCCAAATTTCCATTGTCCACTTTTCAAGGCATATCGGGGAGTAATTTTGGCCTCTCACCCTTCCAACTAACATTGTGCTCTTCGCGAGGGCCGCTTGAGCCATAGAGATTCCTTCTCTGAAGATTAACCACCTGGCCCTTTCTCTGATTTTTGAATTCCTTGATTTTTTTGGATGTTTTGGCTGCGCTTTATATGCTTGCTCTCCTTCCTCAAGGCCAATGTCTTCTGAATCAGAACGATTTCCTTTCGAAGTATGGTCCAGTCCGGGAATGCCAATGAAGCAACCTGAAGGAGGGGTTGGGCCGACTGGTTGTAATGTTGTATAGAAGGGGGCAGTCCCAAGGATTCCTACTTGTTCTGGCAGCAATCCTTGTGCTGTTTGACCCAAGTTACTCGATCCTTCTCCTGAAACACTTGCACCACCTTGGGTAATTGTTGCTGCTAGGAAGGCCCGCGACCATATGTTTAGGTCCGACAGGGAAGGAATGGGTAGGAAGGGTAACTCTGGGCCTTCTACCGAGATGAATATTCCTTCGGTAACTGTCGGGGGCGGAGTCAATTCTAGGGTCTATGGGGAGACCGTCATATCTTCCATTTGAGTTATAACTGTCTCAACCCCTGTGACCGGTAAACTGGCTATCACCGACATAGTCAATGCTGGAGCCGGTCGGGAGAAATTGATCCAAATATCCTTAGCAGCAAGGGAGTCAGAAGTGTAGTCAAGTAGTTGTTCATCCATCAGGGAGCCAACTGCCCAAGAAAACAGTGCACCATTCCGGTGTGTCTTCCTGTTGGGGTTACACTTGCTCGAGACCGCTGTTCTTGGCAAAACGCCCTTGTGCTTTGCTTCAAACCCTCTTGCAAAAAACATATTTTCTCTTTATGATAGGTCTTGAATTGAGTTTGTTTTGAAATGAAATTGTGCTTAGAACAACAGGAGAACTATGATTCTTCTTTTCTAGCCTTTATTTGTACAATAAGAATTTTGAAGAGAAGCTCGAAAGTTCAATAGAGAGATACAAGATACAAATGTCAACATAATATCAAATGCCATAACTTGATCACCACTTTGATGAGTAATTCCATACACCAATAACTTTCCAAAATACCATAAATGTCTCTAGACTGCAAGGATGCCATAATATATCAATACTTCATCTAATGCTGACTGTTGATGCCAATTTTTGTCTGCCTGCAAATATGATGCCATCCCAATAGTAACTACCTCATGCAAAAATCATACCTCATGTGTGCTGAAGTAAGAGATTGAGTGTTGTAATTAGAGATGCTTGAAGATATCTTCCTTTGTAGCTTTGATATGTCTAGGTGAAGATGTTGTGCTTCTAATATTGCTTCGAATATTTTTCCTTCACTTTACGAACTGATACTTCAGCCTAAATTGTTGAAGATGGATCCTTGACCTTGAAGACCTCTCACCCTTATTCAATTAGATACTTGTATAGACAGTAGAGCAGTCAACTGATGTACAAGGTCGACTTCACACAGGGAGAAACCACAAATGCCCAACATATACCCTTATTTTGATGCAAAGGATGATATTCAACACGTGTTCAATACTAATTCCATTGTACTTCTTTCCTTTGGAAACCCTCATTAATGTACTGTTTAAAAATGAAACCCTCGTGGATGTATTTAAACCTTACTACTAAAATATAATGTTAATGATATATCAGAAATCCTTCACTATATCAAGGACATATATTGTTGCACATTGATTTGTCAACTAAAGATGGAATCCATACTGCCTATTACAGATAATAGTGCATAGCTACAAGGATTATATGGAAGTAAAAAAAATAAAATTAATGTTGTAACTTAAGTTGCTTGAAGATATGATAAACTCCTTCAGTAGTAGAAACTCTTACCGTTGAAGGTCAACTTTCATTACCAAAATTAGGTCAACAATAATAGGATTATTATCACAAGGCCAGACTCTAAATACTAGAAGGGAGGTTTTAGAAATGTATCTTCAAAACATTATTCTTTCTTGTAGGAGATTCACGTTCATGATGGAAGAAATAATCTCAGAGACTACTATACTTCAATGACTACATAAATACAACATACCTCTGTGTGTGCTTAGATGACCAACCTTTTGATTTACGAGTGATAAAATACCATTTATTGTGGTTTTTTTTATGTTTTAAAATTTTCACTGCAAATTTCAGGACCAAGCATGCAATGTAGATGTAGGACTTACAATCAGTTTCACGTTTTGGAGAAAACAGAGATGAGAAAATATGTGTATAAATAGGATGCCAAAGTACATCATTGTGGACATAATCTCATTACTCATTGTTGATGCAAATTCAGAAATTGATCGCAAATTATTCATGAGATATCAATGATCAACAAAGATATAAGACATTACAATCTTTGGAATATAGGGATAATCCACACAATATTCTGATGTTCTAAATAACCTCAGGGAGGAGAGACAAAATCTTCATGATGGATAGCACTTTCAGGCCTTATGAACCTCATAGGCCTGCTATAGAATGAGATGCCACAAAGGGTATGTAGATAGAGCCTTTGGGGGCTTGATCTAGGCATAATACTTCATTGGATTGAAGACTGAACTTTTACTAAAGTTTTATCTCAATGAAACCCCAAAATTATGCCATAAGCCCATTAAATCTTGACTAGTCTAGAGATGCGAAGAACACAAAATTAGGGCCGAAACTAGCGATGGAGGAAGACAAGCTGTTTAGTGATTGTATTCTTTCTTGTTGGGGTTTGTCCTTACCTCAACTCTCATACCATGTTAAATTTTGAATTAACATGTTCTTTGCTTAAGCCAGTTACTTCATTAGCCCATTATTTATTCCATTAATCCATTATCAATCACATTAACCCTTGTTTTATAATAGTAGTTGATGAAAGAACATCCATTATAAATGCAGAAGACAAGCCAAGACAAGAAAACATAAAATGGGCTCAAGCGATGGAAAAACCCTTAATCAATTCTTCTTTTATTAATATCGAATGTTTAACAGAGAGAGTACAACAAAGATGACTTGCCAATTGAAGATCTAATAACCTCTATGCATCAACAAGACCAATCAATTCTTCTTCTATTAATATCAAATGTTTAACAGAGAGAGTACAACAAAGATGAATTGCCAATGGAAGATCTAATAACCTCTATGCATCAACAAGACCAGTTAGGGTACACCAACAACCCTAACCCAAAGCTCTAAACAAGGTGTATCCTTCTCCCAATGGACAGCTCACTTGTTGTCCACTTCTAGACATCCATACACTGATCTAGGGCTTGAGGCTCCTCCTCAATGCACCCTACAACAACCCTGTACCAAAAACAATATGAAACAATCCCAAAACCAAGGAAGAAGCCTCTATTCAACTACATTGTGCCTTCTTGTGACTGCGGCTTGAAGGGAGAGTCCTCCCTAGGCTTCATGACCCCTCAAACAAGTGACCCAATCTGCTTCTGTAGAAACTACTTTCCTGCGACCTGAACACAGACATAGAAAGCCTTCTTACCTCTCCTCTGAAATGCGTCCTGAGTCAACAAGGAATTCGCTGCCCTAAATAGGCTTGAATCATCCATCCAAGCCTCCTTGCTGGCTACTACAAGCCACAAACAACTGTGGCTTCTCTCCCACAAGGAAACTACACCGAAATAGAGACAACCCTCTCCACAAACTCAATTCCTTTCTCTTGGACATCCTTGCCTTAGATCCACACCTCATTTTAGATGTATTTTTATCCTTGATGATGTCTCAAATGAGGTTGGAGGCACCTCTATATATAGAAATTGGTGAGTGTCAAGAGACATGACGTTTGGCCCTCATGGAGGTGAGTCCGACATTGACAATTTGCATATGAGTGGGCATAAATTAAAAAACACATTTCTCCTTAACCAAATTCAATGATCTTAAGGTCGATTTTGGTCTTCTCAAAAAAAGGAATTCAATGCCACAATTATCTTTTTTAAAGGAGCTACCCAAAGTGGAATTTGGCCATAGTTTCCAATTTTAGCATGTATCTATTTGTGAAAATTTTCCAAACTTCAAATCCAAGAGACATTAAGTAGTACTCCATTTTGACCTTCCAGAAAGCAAAATTTGTTCCATCAAATTAAGTGACCTTACCATCTTTACTGGCAGTTGTGATTGAAAAATCCTTCTTCCATCTGTTAGGATGATCTTGAAGAAGCTGGTTCTGATACCAGTTGTTGGAAATACCAAGATGGAGGGTGAATCAATATTTCTTTCAATTGTTAAATTATGTTAGTTAATATTTTTATCACAAATTAAACCAAAACAAAACAAAATTTTATTAATAAGATAGTGAGGACTCCAATCCTCTTTTGCAAAAATTCAGGCACCAACCTGTATAACAAGATCTTTAACTTCTTTAAGGTTCCAACCTTGAATAAGGACTCCAATCCTCACAACAAATCTAAGCTCCAACTTTCTATTTTATAAGGATCCAACCTTGAACAAATATTCAACAAGGATCCAACCTTCAATTGCTTCAAAATTTCAAATACCAAAGAATACTACTTCAAAAAATCATAAAAAAGAGTTCAAACATGCTACAATAATATTTCCACAAACTGCTCTAGAATGCTTCACATCCTCAAAGGTCTACTCAAATGTGTCTTTAATTATACACAAAATATCTTCTATAAGTCTTCTTCAAGAGGTGCCTCCAAGTTTGCTTAAGCAAGCATGTTCCAAGGCTTCATCAAGTCTACTTAAGGTTTGATCCATATTCTCAAAAGATTGATCCAAAACTCATTAAATTATGCTCAAAATACTGATCCACTAAGAGCTACAAGGGTAGCTCCAAACAATGCATAATTCTTCCTTTCAATTAAGGTTAATGTTTGTCTTCAAACAACCCCGAGATATGCCTTCAAAAAGAGCCAAAATTCTTGCCTCAATCCGAGAGAAGAAGGGCTGAAATTCTGGCCTCAGGGCCGAGATTACAAATCACAAGGAAATCCGAAGTTACAGTTTATAGAAGGCTGAAATCATAGTCCAAGTTATCCTCAAGACCGATTCCTTCCACTGGTCCAAAATTTACTTTTAAAAGGCTGAGCTCCCTTGCCTCAGGTCCGAGATCTTCCATTGATGTAGGCCAAAATTCACAGAGATTGACGATTGAGTTCTGATTAAGAGTTTGCTCCAAAAAATGCTTCAAAGACAGATCAATCATATTTCCAAAAAAGACTTAACCAAAACAGAATAGAAACCACATTTCCTTCCTTCAATCAGATTTATGGTTCATGATATATGAGCCTTCTCCACATGTTCAAATCCCTTCTACTCTATTAGCGTTTGAGATTTCACCTAGGCTGAGATAGACAAACCTCAAAGCTACATCAAACCATTTCACCTCGTAG
>APFE031499408.1:26479-39902 GCA_000404065.3 Pinus taeda
ATGATAATGAAAACCCTATGAATGATGATAGACTCAGCTGAATAGTGACATAGATTGGCATTTGGGCAACTTTGAAAAGAGTGAGAGCAAACCCTAGCCCTAATGCCTAGTGACCAAATTTTGCTTGAAGACTCACTGAAATGACAAAATTTGACCTTGACACTTCAAAATCACTTTGTAAGAGCACATTTGATCATTGGAGGAAGGCTGGAAAGACTGACACTAACATACTCTTCCTTGGTTTGAGTTGTTGACCAAAATGGAGGAGGCATAGCTTCTATTTATACTAGTTCGAACATGTATTGAACCGACATGTCTTTTGGAAGGGGGGGGGGGGGGGGGGGGGGGACTTATGTTTATGTAGGTTGACTTGTTTTAAGAGGAAAGGGATTTCCTAACTTGTAAATTTGAATTTTCTTCAACGAGGAGTTAGGAGGAAAGTAAATATTCATTGGAAAGGGCTTGAAGTCCTCTACATGCCTATGTCGTCCTTATCTTCATAAAGTCATCCTTTTGACATCAATAACAAATTATTCTTCCAACAAGAACAAATTATTAGTAAAGACTCTAATTGAAAAAAATTATTGATCCAATTGAATTAGGGATATCTTGAAACATTGAAATACAAACAATTGAGACAAAAAACCTAGAAAATCCAAGTATATCTACTAATAAAAAATCAATTATCATTAAAGAAACACAAGCATATGAAGAAAACATAATACCAAACATGAATAAAGAAAACACTACAATTATGATAAAGAAAGATCATGTTACAAAGACATTATATCAACATCCTAATCACAAGGATTGTTACTTTAAGCAATTAGTGTATTAAAATTTCTATGAGTAAAGGCAATATTCAAACTACATTTCAAAGAATATTAATTCCAATACATTTGAGTCTCAAAATATAATTAATCTTGGGAATCACAATACAAAAAGTTCTATTTAAGAACCTCGTAAACACATAGTTCCACAAAGGATTGAATTAGGGTGGTCTAACACTTTTACAATTTGACAATGTTGCTCAAACCCTTCGAAGATCATATTCTCTTGTCTTCAATTCTCACAACTTCAAATAATTATGAGAAGCATTACAATAGAGTTTGAAATAAAAGTCATCTTGGGGATCATAGTACAAAAAGTTCTAAGAATCTTATAAATGTTAGAAAATCAGAAAGGCAAAAATATTTTCTTATATAGATAATTACTTATGGTTCTTATATTTATGTTCTTCTTTTATCTTTTAGTTCATCAAGCAATTACTAAAACAATAACACAAGGACAATAGATGTAGGTGGACAACCAAGGAAAAATCCCTATCTAGGGGAAAACCTAGTCAACAATTCTTCCTTGAATATTTTCTTGAGATAATACAAGACTCTAGACCCAAACAGAGTTTCCCTCCACACCAAGTCAGCCCTCAATCCTTCACAAGCAACTTCGACCTGGAAACATCAGCAACAACTTCGACCCAGCAGCAGTGGTAGCAGTAGCTTCAACCAAACTTGAAGAACTTCAATCTTCCTTGATACACCTCAGAATTGAGTGAGATTTGTCCCAAAATTTCAATCTAGAGGCCCTCTATCTTCCTCCAGAAACTCACGCCTCTTTCCAACTCCTTTTCTAGCCCTTAAACAATTTCACACTTTTCCAGCTTCCAACTTCAGAGATTGAACTATGTGAGAGAGAATGAGTTGCTCCAAATGAATTCAAACTTGTATATATAGCCTTTCTGTGAGGTCAAATTATTTTTCTTGAGGCCGACTTGGTGTGGATGAGACTAAATTCATTTTTGACTAAAAAATCATTTTTTTTACATGATCCAAAAGCCCACGAAGGGTCTCTATAAATTTAAATGACTAATGGCACAAAATAATTCCTAGAAGTCCTCAATTTTTACTTTGACGTAAAACACGATGACCCAAGCATGAAACCCATGCTTTAATAATTCATAATAATAATAATAATAAAAATATTCTCTTCTTTCTTCTGATAAGTACATCTCAAATACATTTATGAAGACCAAACCTAGTTACAAATTTCAACCCTCCCTCTTAACTAGGGAGGTATTCATCAGTACAAGTACAAGGAAGATCTCAAAACACATGAACCATGAAGAATTTTAGGCACCGCAATGCCATGGACTAGATTCTTGACTAGTGCAATATATCCAAGGTCCTTCAACAATTTAGGCACCAAAATTCCATGGTCTAGATTCCTGACCAAGGAAATCTATCCAAGTGGGACTAAGATGGACTAAAGCTTTCAACCTCTCTAGGTACCATCAAGCTTACTTACTAAACATCAACCTAGGGATCTAGGTGCATGTCTGAGGTCAGATCTCCATGACCAACGACACCCTTCCTACTTCGGGAACTAGACATCAACACAAAGTGCCAACCTGATGTACTCCTAAGTAATGTCTCACTCACAAAGGCTCAACCTCCTAATAACAAATCATCCCCGATAAAACAGATCGGAAACAAATCTCTCCAATAAAACTGATCAACAACCTTAAGCATGTAAAACATGCTATCCAACTTCCGAGAGATTTACCTGTACAAACACAACCCCAATCAGTAACAAAATTTCAAATGTACATAAATAAAAACCTTCAGGGTATTCTAGACAACTTATTGCTTCTCAACTTTCCACAGTAGGACTTAGAGTTTTCCAAATGAATCTTGACAGAAGATTCCTCAACCATGCAACTTATTTTCCTACTTCTCACGCATCAACATATTCCACAAATTGATCCTACTTTTCTTATCTCAACAACCCTTCAAAATACATTCACCAATTTATTTTTTCAAGGTGTTCATCATAACTATGATATGACCTTTCTATCAACTAGGGAGATTCCTTTTACCCATGCTCCCTCTTAACTTAGAGAAATTTATTTCATTCAAGCTCCCTCTTAACCTAGGGAGATTTCATCTAGGATCCCTCTTAACTTGGGGAGTTCTACTTATTTCTTTGACATCATAGAATATTTCATGGCTTCCATTCTTCTCATGAGAGTTATCATGATCATCATCATTCACATCATGCTTATCACATCAACTTAATTTTACAAACATCTTCACCATCATTGAAGATTATGTACATGCACAACTTAGATAATAAGTACAACCAAATTTATAGAAGTGTGAAGTTATCCATATCAAAATCATGAAATCATTCAACTTTATATATCAGATACCTAATCTTAATTACAAACAAGAGACACATACTCTTCAACTTTTTACTAGGTTTTGTCATAAACCCTAGACTCATTCAGCAAGACTTTGAGCATTTTCATAACAACTTTCATTACATCTATGGCTTCAATGCTGCTTCCAAAGGTATGACATACCCTACTACAATATATTGAAAACCATAGAAACAATTCAAACAAATATAGATCCACAATGCATCTAACAACGTCAGAATTTATATGTTAGACTTATCACTAGGATTTCATACAAACCATAGATTTCATGACCTTCAAACAACCAAAAATAATCATATCTCAATTGAAAGTAACAACATGACTAGCTTCCATTAGGGCTTGTTGCAAACCCTATATTTTATCTAACAATCAAACATTAGTCATAAGTATATCTCAGATTTCAACAATCTTACATAAATGTCAAATTATCACATAGTCATCATATATCAGATATTTATACTTCTATTAAGGTTTAATTACAAAACCCTAGATTTCAAAAACACTATCAAAATTTTTACTAGGGCTTAGATCCAAACCCTAGGACTCATGATCATTAACAATTAGGTTAACTCATATATCTAGGATTCCATCATCATGCATAGGCATATCATAACATGTGTTAGTCAAACCCAACTACACAAATATCAATAAGAGTTAGATATATAAAAAACTTGATTAGACTAGGGTTTGATCGGACAAATGCACAACCCAAGGATTTCATTTCTAGCACATCATAAGGGTCTTTCTTATACACTCTACCAAACCCTAATGTTCTAGGGTTTCAACGCAAAACACAACAAACCCTAAATTACCAATACTTCAAAGGTTTGGGTTTTCAGACATCACTATTCAACCCTAACAAGTTAAGGTTTCCATAACCATACCAAAAACTCAAACATGACCTCATTAAAATATCAAACATTTTCTTTAGACTTAAAAAATAACCCTAAGTAGGCTAGGGTTAAGTTAGGGTTTTTCACAATGAACCTTTCTAGGGTTCCACAAGAGTAATCAAATATAACAATGAATCACCCAATTAAGAATCTTTTAAGATTCAAGAAAGCTAGACAAACAGATGTTAGTAGTAGTTTATCAAGAATGAGTATGCAGAGAGTAAAACTTGTCATTCAAAACATACCTCTTGTTTCTTAACAAACCTTGTAATTCCAATGTTTTTTTTGTGAGTCTTTCTTCCTTGAGTCTTCAACAAATTTTCCTAAGCAAGGAAAATAGGAGGAGAAATGTGATTAGTATTCTATGCAAAAAAACCCAGATAAGTAAGGAAATCTAAATATGAAACTGGTAATGAGATACTTATCTTTGGAGGTTGATGAGGGCTCCTTCCAAGCTTGAGGTATACCTATAATCTTAAGAACAAATAAAAATGTTTTTCCAAAATATGTGAAACCTGAAAACTATACATTAAAGAGTAAAATAACTAAAGTTTAGATCAAAGGACTTTAGTAGTGTAAGTCCCTTATATCCAATTCTTCAGGCTTAGTCTTCTTTGGAGATCCTTCTTCAACTACATTGGCTTGATCCCTACATCTTTTCTTGTTCTTTGGATTGCCGGGGAAATCACTTATATAATGACCCATCTTGTGGCATTGGTAGCATTGTATCTTGGACATATCAATCTTATTTCTTAGCCCTCTTGACTTCTTGGAGTGTCCTTTCTTGTGGGAAGCGAAATATGCATTTGACACCTTTTATTCTCCATTGTTGGATACTAAAGAAATTCTCATTTCTTCTTGGGTGAAAGCATTCCATAATTGTTCAAAGGTGGGAGCTACTTTCCAACTATTGAGACCTGAAGCAAAAGAACTCCAATTAGGTTGTAATCCCAATAGTGCAATGATTACTAGCTCCTTCTCCAGTAATATTTCATCTATGGATTGGAGGTCATCTCTAATGCTTGATATCCTTACGAAGAAGGAAGCCACAATATATTCCTTTGTCATCTTAACATTTCTTAACTCATTCTTCAAGCTTGATACTTGACCAATTTTTTTGATACTGAATAATTTTTTCAATGCTTCATACATTTCTTGAGCATGGTCTATATTGGAAATTTATGGGACAAGATTGTCCTTAATGCTTTCTACCATCAGAGTCATAGCCAATATTTCCAATTCCCTACACTTCTCCTTGTCTGCATCACTGGATTCTTCGGTAGGTTTCTTCACCTTTCGTCTCACTACATCCAAGACCTTGTTCTTTTCAAGAATGAGGTCAATTCTCTTCTTCCAAGATTTGTAGTTTGATGCTCCTTCCAACTTGTTCTCACTCTTTAATGTGTTATACATTGTCCATAAAGATAGCGAGCTTCTTCTCTTCTAAGAGCTCCTTATATGATCCCTAGATATTTTCTTTTGATTCCTTCTAGTAGATACTCAAGACTGCCTTTTTCCTCCTTCACCTTAGCTCTTATACCATGTTAGAAAATAAAAAAGGAAAGAATATTTCTTATATAGATAATTAATTGTGATTCTTTTATCTTTATGTTGTTCTTTTGTCTTTTAGTTCATCAAGAAATTACCAAAACAATAACAAAAGGACAACAAATATAGGCGGAAAACCAGGGAACAACCCCTACCTAAGGGAAAACCAAATCATCAATTCTTCCTTTAATAGTTTCTGGAGATAATCCAAGACTCTACACCCAGACAAATATTCCCTCCACACCAAGTCAACCCTCAATCCTTCACAAGCAACTTTAACCTGGCAACATCGGCAACAACTTCGACCCAGAAACAACTTCAACCTAGCAACAATAGCAACAACAACTTCGACAAAACATGGATAACTTAGATCTTCCTTGATACACCTTAGAATTGAGTGAGGTTTGTCCCAAAATTTCGATCTTGAGGACCTATATCTTCCTCCTAAAACTCACACCTCTTTCCAGCTCGTTTTTAGCCCTTAAACAATTTCACACTTTTCCAACTTCTAGCTTCAAGGATAGAACTATGTGAGGGAGAATGAGATGCTTCAAATTAATTCAAAATCCTTGTATTTATAGCCCTTCTGTGAGGTCGAATTACTTGTCTTGAGGCCGACTTGGTGTGGAGGAGACTAAATTAATTTTTGACTCAAAAATAATTCTTTTTACATGATCTGAAAGCCCAAGAAGGGTCTCTTTAAATGTACAATGACTTTAATGACTCATAATAAATCCTAGAAGTCCTCAATGGGGACTTTGACCTAAAACATGATGACCCAAGCAATAAACCCATGCTTTAATAAATAATAATAATAAATATTTTCTTCATTCTTTTGATAAGTACATCTCAAATACATTTATGAAGATCGAACCTAGTTACAAATTTCAACAACAAACACATACTTCTTCAAAGGATTGCATTAGGTAAGTCTAACACAATTTGACAATGTTGCTCAACACTTCAAAGATCATAGTCTCATGTCTTCAATCCTCATAATTTCAAAAAATTATGAGAAGACATTGTAAGTCAAAAGAAATATGTAGCTTCGTCCATAAAATGTTTAGAGTATAATACATTTTCAAGGGAGAGGCAATGTATATGAGACAAATTATATTAAGTGTTGATGTTTTTGCAGCACTGGACAAACATTCTCCCATGGGGTTACACTGGTTTGACTAGGGGAGAATGTTACATTCACTTATGGGTCCATGCTAATTTGGCTATGGGTGAATGGCCTAGGAGCAATGTTTCTCCAATGGGTCCATGTGATTTGGATAGGGGAGTTTGACCCATGATGCTCACACTGCTTACTTCGAGATGAAGTGATATATTTTTTATTACGCATGTTTGGGTTGTCAATTGATTGCCTTTTTCAACCAACAATGGAGTAAAAAATTACAGTCTAATGATAGTCTAATGTTAAGTTGTTACGTAAGCTCCATTAGTGAAGGGTATCCTTATGATGAGGTGTTTCCTAATGGGGTTTACTCAACATTAGAGCTCTATATAAATAGATGTGCATATGAGGAGTGTTGACCCTATCGCCTATACCTAACTATAGGTTAGTGAGAAAAGCCTTCAAACCCACAAGGTGTGGTTGGTGGTAGGGAACTCATAGAAGGGGGTGCCACAATAATCCCGACTCTCTCCGTTTGAGCTATCTCCTAGGTTAGCTAAGGGGGGTCGTACCTAATGAAAAGTTAATTTAAAAGTGATATGCGTTTCTAGGAGAATTGTTAGAGTTAAATAGATTATTTCTTTAAGATTTATAAGCAAAAACTGGTACGAGAAATAACCATCAATACATAAGATAAGCATGAAATACATAAACAACCAGTGCCTTCAAAGTATTGCTCTTTAGGAAATGAAACTGTATTTTCTTAAAATGAAGTGAAATGCTTTCAAATGGAAAACCAAAGTAACCCTGAAAAGTGGAACAATAAATTGTTAGCACAAGATATTATAAATGCTTTTAAGATGAATAAGTCTACAAATCAAAGCATGGAACTATCTTGCTCAAAAGGATCAATTAGAAATCTACTTGTGAGAATGAGATGACAAAAATAACTCAAATGTTAGACCTAGATGACAACATGCAATTAAGTTCACAACCCAAAATAATAGTATTTGAAAGTGAAATCAACCATTCATGAAAATATGCAATGAAACCAAAAGATAAGTCAATTTCCAAGTACAAGAAAATTAAACTTGTTGCAAAATTAGAAGGGATTACAATGCTTGCATCCAAAGTGCATCTTGAAATAAGATTTGCATGTGAGACTTTAAACCATCAAGATAGCAAGAAGTTTAAGAACTTTGCAAACAAAGAAAATGTGATGGAATGTTGTTTTTGGTTTATTCTATTAATTAGTGCTAAGACGAGATTACAATTGAACTCTAGTCCTCATACCTCATCCTCGCCCAAATATTTTTATCTCATAATGATGAGTAAGTAGAGGTAGAAGGTCCCTAAAAGCCTATTCAACCAACTTAAGTTGGAGGTAGTTTTAATGATGCCTGGGGCATGTAAATAAATTAACCAAACAATGAAAATTAACTTCAACTTGAAATGTACTTGCTTGACATGAAATAAAATGTTACTTTATGGAGAAAATTTGTCCAAATACTTGATGCATGTAAAATGTATTTAATGGTGAAGCATAAGTAAACTTGGAACTATGTTTAAGCCAAATAAGATCAAATAAAAAGTGCTTGCATACAAAAAATCTGAACTTGTTATGGATTTAAAACATGTAAAAATTAAATTAAAGTGCATGCAAAATGAGTGTGATGCATGTTGTGTTAATTTCCCAATTAAATGATATGCATGCAAAATGAAATAAAGAAACAAAGTCCACCAAACCTCTCCATGAGGTGGAGATATAGGGATACCAATGGGTAAAACACACACTCCCAAAATAATTTTTTTTTATTAGTGTTACAAGAAGGAAAAGACAATGAAGTCTTCTCTAAAATCCAAGGAGAGCCTTAACAAATTGGCATTAAACCATATACTTTTTCTCGCTGAAAATTTATGCAATTTGAGGCCCACAAAGGCTCAACAAAATGCATATTGGTTTTGTTTGAAGAAGAAAAGATAAGTCTCCTCTATGGCCACGACCAAGAGAGAGAAAGAGATGACCAAAATGAACTCGGCCTCTCTCAAGAAGAGCACGACCTTATCCAAGATGAATTTGGCCTAAAGGTGGAAGTAATCACTACATCAGAGCCCCAAGGTTCTGCATACAAACTTGTAAGTAGTTTTCTAATGATGAATCTCACAAGTAGCTGCAAGAGAGCATGCTAGAAATGACTACAACAACACAAAAAAATATTAGCTTAGGAAAACTACAAAATATGTTACAAAAATAATCTACAAGAGGCTAGGCCAAAGAGTATGAGCAAACACTCCTCTTTGACTAGCCATGACTTAGCTCTTTGAAATATCTAGATATTGATAAATGAAGTACAGTACGTAAAGAATATCTTTTTTCTAAGTTTGATATTTTGATGCAAGAAATAAAAGCTTTAAGAAACTTGAAAGAATCCCTGCAAGACACAAATAACATATAGATGAGACTTTGAAGTTCAACACATGTGGTTTCTCCTTGAATATTTTTCAAGAATGGGTTGATTCCTTAGAGAATTTCCCCTCACGCTTGAAAATATTGACCAAATAATGATTCATCTACAAAACTTCACCACAAATCATTAAATTGACATGAAATTAAATAAGTGCGGTGGAAATAATTCCTGGCGATACATCTATTATCCACTAGTAGAATTCTTTTACTAAAGAAAATAATTAATTCTTATGTTAATATGTGATAACTGCATACTAACATAACTTGAAACAATCATGAAAGAAACAATGACATGAGGAAATAGATAGAAGCATAACAAGAAGTCAAGAATTTACCACATATGCAAGGAGAAGAACACTGTCACACTTTACCCCAAAGACTGTTGTATTATATTGCAAGTAGTGAATACAATCCCACAGAGTCTCCTCAAGCATAATAGCTCGTATTACATGATACAATATCAGAGCACATAGTCTAATTATATAGAGAGTTGGGAGAAAATCCTAAGGAAGAATGCATGTGAGAACTGAACTTGGAGCAAATCCCAAGGAAAGGTAAGTCAAGTTTGATGTGGAGAAGATAGATACCAGAGAAAAATTGAATTCCATATGTGCACCTCAAGGGAAATCGAATTTCATATGTGGCATAGTAAACATATCCATGAGTGAACCAAAGAAATGAGATAACTCCAGTCAAAACAAATCAAACTTGAACCAAGTGCCACCACTTCAGATGATGATCCCGAAGATGCTCTGTGCAAATCCCTAGGAACTGTGTGATTTCCTCAAGTGAAACTCTTAATCCTCCATGTGAAGTGCTAAGTCTAGAAGCAACTTGAGCTAACAATGAGAGAAGGCCCCATGAAATCCTCAGTCTAAATATTCCATAGAATATTCCTTCAGTACATGAGTTCCTCTAATAAATTTGATTTTCCACATGTGAAATTGCTGCTTTATCTCTGGGAAATTCAATTTTATGAAGTAATGGCATATTTATGATCAAGGAAAATTTTAAGAAACCCCCCAAATTTATATGTATAATAAATGGGTGAATCTCCATAGTATACATGAAAATGTATAGGCTATTTTTTCATTGATATAATACATATATAATTATTTGGCGAATCTTTCACCGATTTATAAAGTTTTGTTAAATCTTGGTGAATTTTTCATTGGATTATATGGTATTGCAAATTCTTGGCTAATCTCTAAAAAAATAGAAACAATTGTAAAATATTGGTGATTCTTTGATAATAATAATAATAATATAATAATATTTAGTTAAATATACAGCTAATTTTCCATGTTTTGGAAAAGAAAAATCATGAGTAACGTTACTCTAGGTTCTTATTATACACTATAGCAAATCTTTTTGCGTGTTTTTACCATGTTTTACCACAAAGGTCTTATCACATCCCAATGGTAAACTAGTTGGAAATGCACCCCCAAAGGTGTGTGATGTTGAGCTAAAGAAATTATTTTGCTCAAACTTGGTCTTGATGCATCTAGATAACTCAATCATATTTAATGCAATTCATATTTTGTAGGCTTCACATGAAATAAGGTCTATGAATAGCTATATCAAACTCATGAATATTTACATCAAATTATTTTGTTTTCTCATACATCGCTTTTCTAAAAGGTAGATAATTCTCCAATTCCTCGAGTTCAAATAAACCAACATCTTTAAAATATGGTGCTTCCTCATCATATGTAGGTTTTTCACCTAATTTTTGGATCATAACTATTTTAGTAGTTGTTGCACTTTATTCTACAGTTGACAACTCTAATAATGTTGAATAGGTAAACAATTATTTGAAATCGCACAAAATGAAAAATGAAAATGAATGGAAGATAAATATGTATTGAAACTTAATTTCCTACACGATGAAAAAAGAAAGAAGGTAATAACACAAAATCATTAAAAGACTACAGTTGGTGAGTTAAAAAATATAAACAATAGTCTTTGCATGCTCATTACTTGGAAAAATAGGTCACAAGACAATCATCATCAAGGGATTTTTCACTTCAAGAATGGTAGTGCACTAAATAGTGTATTGTTCTCATCTAATAACATGTGATGCCTTTTTTGTATTGGTATCAAAGTATAATTGCATTAGTTGAATGTTAGTCTCATGATAATAGGACTCCTATGATGAACACATAGGATCCTAGTGCATAGAGAATTTTCTCTTCAATTAACTAAGCATATCTCATTTTCCTTTATTAACAAACAACAAGTATTTTCAAAGAAAATATAAAATAAAAATAGTAGATTCTAAAACGCGAAGAGTCCTTTATGACACCACAAAGTGAAAGGGAAAAAAAAAACCTTTCCTTAAATAATCAATATATAAAGAAAATAATTTATCTTTTATGGCTCAAATTTCTCGTAATGTCTACATTATTCTCTATATGATTTAAAGATCTTTTCCATTCCTTGGAACCCATTTTTCTTTCATGGTTAAGTCCTTTTCGTTACCTTTATATTCTCTTTTCATTACTAAACTCGCTTCATATTTTATTTCTTTATTTTTCCTTGATGATGGGTGGAGTGTCCACTTGAATATTGGACATTTCAAATATTGGCACACAATTTATTCCCAAAAAAATATATCAAAAATGGTTGAAAATGTTGATGATGAAGTGGCATATGATAGAAAACCTTGTGAAAATGATAAAGATGATAGGATTCTTGTCAATAGGTTGATTAAGGGATCATGTGAGTTCCCACGAGACATCAACTAATCAAGTAATGTCAAGAATGCTGAAGGAAACTATCTAAGTATGAAAATTAATCATGGCAACATATATGACTTGAAATGTTTGGAGTAAGGATACCTTTATGCATACTTTATACATTCATCTATTTGTTTATGATGGAATGCATGTATCATAATGATACCTAGGTGGGATATAATGAAGGAAGAAGATTTTCGTATGACAATATTGTTATATCCTTTTGATTCAACCATGAATTAGTATCTCATCATTGAGTCACATGACAATCAATGAATAGGTAAAATAATCATGTTATGAATTCATATAACACATGAAAGTGAATGCCAATAGAGCTAATGTGTGAGATCATATTGTTCATGGATATGGAAGGATATAACACTACACAAGTGTCCAATTGCCTCCCTGCTTATATAGGTATTGTAGACTTTAACCTTTTTGCAAATAATGAGGAGCAATGATGTAGGCCTAAAGACTAAGCCTACCATAACCCCAGGATTTTAATATTACATATATCGTAACCTGATCTAAAACCACCACTGCAATAATATAAGTCCTCTTACAGACCTTTGAAAACCCACTTTAACGCATTTAATTAAAATGTCATAGCTCCCAATTTCCATGCTTTCTCATCATCTGAGTTAGGTCTAAGGGACTTCGGTTCAAAAACTAAATACTCCACCTTTATAAACTTTTAACACTTCTGCTCTTAAAACTTTCCCTTATTACCTTTCCCTGATCGCAATACTCAGGATCAAGGCAATATCACACTTCCAAGACTATAACATATCGCAATCTTGATCCATCCATTCCACCTTCAAATTCCTTTAAAAAATCTAGGGTAATCTAGGAAAACCAAGGTTTTTGCCTTCAGGAAATTATAGTTGTTCTCCGCCTGTCATCAATAATATGACTGCAATTAACTCCAAGCTTCATTGCATCCACTCTTACAATAAGGATTTTGACTCCTATGTACCCTGCACACAAATTCCTTAACAAATTTCCAAATATCGATTTTGCAAAGGGAAAACTTCAAAAATACAGAGCCATCATCTTGCTACCGCAGTTCACGGGTTTTGATGCATTTACACTCCGTTATAACTCACTCATAAATGAATTGTGAATTCACTATTTAACGGGTAGAGTGAACCTTTCAAAACAGAATTACTCACCCTCCACAGAGATCAAAAGCCCATATCGTCACTCTCTCGCACACTGTATTTTTGTATTTTTTCATTATATAGCAAGATATATTTACATAGGCTAATAGTCATATTCGTAAGGCCCAAATTACAGCCTGGAACAACTTATCAAATGATTCGAAAGCTTACAATATATACAAAGAGAAATCTGAACTAATTTCAGGTCAGATCCAACAATATCTCAATCTCTCCCAGAGCTTCTCCCAGTTCCATTCTTTGCTCAACCAAAATCCTATAT
>APFE031499408.1:44817-55658 GCA_000404065.3 Pinus taeda
AGGTTGCCCTTTGTAGCCCCATCAAAAATAGAGAATGTCTCGGATGATTTGTAATCCATCCCTGGAACTCTTTTGCTATAGCCCTTATTTGCCAATCTTTGGGGAGGGAGAGACTATTTGCAATTTTTCGGAACTAAAGATCAAGAGAAGAGCCCCAATTTATATCTTGCTGGCTTAGACTTAAATCATCTCTGTACTCTTTCAGGCACTCTTTTAACTGGCATTTAATCTTAACTACCACAAGCTTGGCATCTTGTTCGTAGTTTCTGAAAATCCTTTTATTTCGCTCAAGCAAACTTGCCAACAAATTATTTTAGGAAGAATAGCCCAAGCAACTCTGATAGTTTTTTTTTTGGTGGGGGACCAGGATACCTTTGTAGCCATTTAGCAAAAAGATCAGGAATGGAGGAAGGCAAAGTGAAGCTGGAGCTTAAAGATCCCAGCAGCTAGGTCCAAATATGCATTGTGAAAGTGCATTCAAGCATAAGGTGAGTTATGCTTTCCTGGTTTTCCTTACAAAGGTTGCACCTTGAAGGGTCGTGGAAACCTTGCTTCTGAAGATTATCATCGGTCAAAATTTTGGAGTGGCATAGCAGCCAGTTGAAGAAGTCGATTTTTGGCAAGGAGGGATAATGCCATATCCCTTTCCACAGCTCTGGGTTCGTGGCCACATGAGGGCGCTCACACAGCTTGGCGTAGCCATGAGCTACGGTGTATCCACCAGCCTGCGCACCCCAACCTCTTGAGTCCCGATTTTCGTGCCAGCGTTGGAGCCAAGCCATGGAGCTTGGATAATAGGATCTTGCGCTCCATGAACAACTTTGGGGGCATTTGAAGATTCCAACCAACCCAACATGAATCTTGCCAGACAGAAATGTCCATAGGGAATGCATTCCAGTCTCATTCATCCATCTGCACAGCTCTTGAAGTGAGCGACAGTCTCCCAACAGCTCATTGTTCACTATCTTGTCTGTCTAGAGGTTGATCCTTTTTCCATTACCAGGAATCCAGTAGGCATGAGCATTGAGAGAGGGTAGGTTTTGATACAGAGCTTTAGAAAGGGCGTATTTGGAAGCGACAGAGGATGATCTAGGTAGCGGGAGCATTGGCCTTTGAAATATTTTTTCCAAAGAGTTAATTGCGCCCATCCTGGGTTGGGAGAAATAATTCTCCAGATTAATTTAGCTCCCATTGCAATATTATGGATGCCAAGATTTTTGAAATTCAAGCCTCCTTCCAATAGTGGTTTGGAGATGGATTCCTAGTTGACTAGCAGAATCTTTTTCTCATTCTACTTGCCCCCCTTCCAATTTTTTTTTTCCGAATGATCTCCTCCATTTTTCTGAGAATGCCAATGGGAGCAAGAAAGACAGAAAACTGAAATAAGGGAAGGCTGTTAAGAACAAATTTGATGAGAACAGACTTACCAACAATGTTAAGCCAGGAAAAGCCCCAAGAAAGTAACTTGTTCTTGAATTTCTCCAATTGGGGGGGGGCAATCTCTGCTATAGGCTCTTTTGAGAAAAACAGGGAGGCCCAAGTACTTGAAGGAAGTCCAATTTGAGGAGGCGGCGAAACCTAAGGTTCTGGAAATGGAGTTGAGAAAGCTGGGAGTGGTGTTCCAGCAATATATATGGCATTTTCCATTGTTTAGACTGCTTCCCGAGATCATACAAAACTCGTCCATATCTCCTTTAAATCTGGAGGTCATGAGCACAGAAGAAACTCCCAATAACAAGGTGTCATCTGTAAAGAGTGCATGATTTATGGTTTTTAACGCCTCTTGCTATGCAGAGCCCAACGATTTCCTGATCCATCATTTTTTTTTCTAAATAAAAACTGAGAACTAAGGCTTGAAGAACAAATAGAAGTGGTGAGAAAGGGCACCCCTACTTGAGCCCTCTTGTGGCTTTGAAAAAATCAGCAGCTCTGCCATTTACTAATGGGGCAATCCAAGGCTTCGAAATGCAAGCCCGAATCCATTTTATAAATTTCTCACCAAATCCTAGCTTATGTAAGACTTTCAACAAAAAATTATGCCTAACTCGATTGAATGCATTTGCTAAATCAAGTTTGACAAACATACCTTTTTCATTGCAACTCAGACTTGAGTGGCTTGCCTCTTGGACCAGAATGAAATTGTCCACAATCTGTCTACCTTGAATGAAGCCTACTTGGCTTTCCAGAATGATTTTGGGAAGGATGAGCTTCAATCTATTAGTGATAACTTTGGTAATCAATTTGTAACCAATATTACAAAGCGAAATCGGGCGAAACTTGTTGAAGGAGTTGGCTCATTTCTCTTTGGGGATGACGGCAAGAAAAGCGGAGTTCGTGCTACCTCCGATTTTGTGGCAAACTTGGGACTTTAGAACCATTTTGTAAAGATATTTTCCCACAATCGACTAGCAAATTTGGAAGAATTTGGCTAAGAATCCATCCGGCCCAGGAGCTTTGTCTGGGTCCATGGCAAAGAGGGCATCCTTGACTTCGTTCTTGGTGACTTTAGCTTCAAGCATATGGTTCATTTTGGCAGTAATCAAGGAGGGGACCATGTCCATCATATCAGAGTTTTGGTCCATATTTGTATCTTCACTATACAGGCTTTTAAAGTGAAGGGAGGCTACTTTTTTGATGTTTGCATTATCCTTGTAAATGGTAGTGCCATCTTTGATTTCGGAAATGGAGTTGATACATTTCCTTACGTGATCTTGTTTATGAAAGAAGGAAGAGTTCCTATCCCCTGCTTTAAGCCAAAGACTATGTGACTTAAGCCTCCAGTATTCTTCCTCAAATAGACAAGCCTGGTGATAGTTTTGTTGGAGTTGGGCTTCTTTATCTAGAATCTCTTTTGTTATGTAAGCTTTTTCAGCCTGGAGATGATGAATTTCCAGTGTGCGTTGAATTTTTTTCCTTTCGTTGGCTGGATTGGGTAGAAATTTGGCCCAACTTTTCAAAGCCTTTTTCACTGTTTTGAGCTTCTCCTCCCAGACGAAAAAGGGGGAGCCTTGGACCGGCTACAACCAAATGTCCTTGACTAATTGCATGAAGTCAGATTCCTTAGCCCAGAGTGGGCTAAATCTGAAGGGAATAGGTCCAAGATCAAGCTGGGACACGAGTTCCAGCTTGATGTGTTTATGATCAGAAGTGCTGCATGGGAGAATGTGGACTCTAGCCTCTAATCCAAGCAGAAGAAAAGAGCTTTGAAGAAAGAATTTGTCTAACCTGACAGAGATGTGACTGGGGCCAATTCTTTTATTAGTCAAAGTGTACTTGCTCGAGATTGGCTTGATGTCCAGCAAATCCCAGTCCTGCATAAGGTCCTCTGCCCATTCCCTTGCCGGATCATAAACAATGCTGCCTCCTCTCTCGTCTGCTGACAGGAGAGTGAGATTAAGATCTCTAGAAATGATGGTATTCTCAAGATTAAAGAGGTCTACTTGGTTTCTTATGGATTCCCAACATGCCTTTTTTTCCCCAGTGTTCACAGGGACATATATGTTGAAGAGACTAAAAATATCTTTTGAGTCTAAATGCTGAAATTTTAAGAACAACTAGTGAGTGTTGAGGGTCTCATAAATGACTAATAATTTGCTAGTGTTCCAGAGAGTGCCCAACCCACCGAAAGCCCCTTGGGCTGAGATTGCTTTCACCTCACATTTATTCCAGAGTTTCTTACTTACCTGAAGGAAGACATAGTCCTCTAGTTTAGTCTCTCGGATGAGAAGTATGTCAGGAGCTTCTGTCCTTATTAAACTTTTGATAGCTTCTTCTTTGATTCTTCTCCCCATACTTCTACAGTTGCAGGAGACAATCTTCATCATTTGTATTTCTGGTTGGCTCCCTTGGAGCCTTGGGGCTGGTTTCTCATCATCTTTGGTTTTGACGCTAATAGCTTCTCGAGAGTTGGCTAGCTGCCTTGGAGCTTATCTTTGAAAGTTTCCTGCTCTCTTTTTTCCCGATCTGTTTTGTGGCCTCTTGTGGATCTCCTTATCGAAGCTTGGGATTATCCTATTTTGCCTT
The DNA here is from genome assembly GCA_000404065.3 of Pinus taeda. Taxonomy (NCBI): domain Eukaryota; kingdom Viridiplantae; phylum Streptophyta; class Pinopsida; order Pinales; family Pinaceae; genus Pinus; species Pinus taeda. The sequence goes on from APFE031499408.1 coordinate 48,841, forward strand.
CTTCCTCTGAGCCGTCAGATTATTACTTAACTTCCTCGACTTTTGCAGTGTTTCCTTCGGAGCTCTCAGCAAGCCTTGCCCTCTTTGGAGAAGAGGGGGTACCTTTTGCGAGGGGGGTTGATTTTTGGATATCTGCTTCCTGTGTTTCCTCTATTTGCGAGCTTAGAGGGGCAAATTTATTTTCTTGCTCCATTCTAGAAGGGGGTTGCTGAGGAGGGGCCTGCTGGGGGCCTCTTCCATTTGGACCAACATGCTTTTGGGTTTTCTTGGCATGCTTGACCTGATTCCAGCCTTCTTCTTTACCCTTATCTGGTTCAGCATTGGATGGGTAGCCTCTGGTGAAATGACTGTAAACATGGAATTTTCAGCATGTGAAGGGCAACTACTCATAATCTAACTTCTACAAATGAGTCCAACTTCCTAATTTGATTTTGATGGATTCCAGAAGTCCCAACTCTAGGTCTAATTCTACGCAGATTCGGGCATAGTCATATTGATCTTTGTTGTTTGCCCGATCTATGAATTTCCCAAGGGCATTGCCGATGTGCTTCAACGAGTCCCAAGTTCCAACAATGCACCGAGAGGTTTGGAATGTCGACTGCAGGGTCAAAATCTGGCATCCATTTGTTGAGATAAAGGCCCTGGGGCCCATGAAATAGGGGCCATTCTGGAAGATCAGATCCTTGTCGTCCTTAGAGGTGAATTCGAAGAGGAAAAACCCTCGTCCTAAGAAATAAGAAGTGACGCTATTCTTGATCAATGGAGCCCTGTTCTTGTTGACCCAAATCTCAGTGGACTTAGGAGAAGGCCATAGTCTGGCGAAATGGCCAACAAGGGCCCGCTCAGCCAAGGACAGGGCGACTTGGATCGGGGTCTCTAGCGGCATGGAGATTTTAGGAATATCCTTGAGCTTCTTAACAAACTTGGCTGCTTCACTCTTTTTCTTCTGTGGCAAACCGCCAAGAGCCAGAGAAAGGCTTTCGACATAAGGAGGGGTGGGGGGGGGGGGGGGAGGTGGGCCTGCCTGGGGCGAGCTCGGGACCTCCATGGGGGCGAACCCTAGCTTACAAACCCCTCCCAACAACAAACGAGCCACACAGCACAAGCTCTCAACTAATGAGCTCAGGAACAAACACAGCAAGGCAGAGGGCCCACGGCCGTGGGACCGCAGGGCAGGGGGCCTAGGGTGCAGAACATAGGCGCTGAAGCGTAGGTAGAAGACTAGGTCTTCATGGGTTGCTCCATCGCTCCAGGGCTCGAAAAAAAAAATTGATGGTGCAACATTTTTTTATTTTATTTACAGAAACGGTTATGAGATTTCATTAAGTATTTGGCAAAAAGCCATAATTCCGGTTACAAAAAGTGAAGCTGATTTCTTGGCATCTCTCCAACCAGCGGGACGTGGCGCATATGCTTATGAATCGCCTCTTTTTACAATTTATCAAATGAACTCTTGTTGCTGATTTCCCGAGATTATGAATGCATACAAACTGATTCAATAAAAGGTAGAAAACATAGAAAATTCAGGGAATTGGTTCCCAAGAGATTTCATCATCTCTGAGAATAGTTTCAGCAACTAGCTAGGCTGCCTTATTTGCCTCTATGTCTGCTTCTTTGTTGTTGTTTCTCAGGATATGGAAGAATTTCAAGTTTAGGAGCTTTGTCATGCCTTTAATTCTTGTAATTGTCCTTTCAAGTCGAAGATCTGCTAAATTTGTGTTGGTCACCATTGCATTGATGATGACCTGGGAATCGCTGAAAACAATTGCTTCCATGTGTCCTAGTTCTTTAAGCAGTTTAATCCCTTGAAACAGAGCCATGACTTCAGCTTATATGCTTGAGGAGTGGCCTAATCCCCATGCAAACCTGTGTATAGATGCTTCTTCTGGATTTATAATGAGTCCTCCTGCTCCAGCCATTCCTGGATTTCCCTTGGCTACCCTGTCAAAGAAAACGAGGGGAGTGTTTGTTTGGACACCCAAGATTGAAATTCTTCTTCATTTTTCCTGATTTTCCAATCTTTGAGACATATAGGTGAGGTTTTCGATTTTTGGAAATTGAGGTTGAGGGTTGCTCAAAACTCAATATCCTGTTGGCTTAGATTTGTGTCATCGCTTTTGTCTCTTAGCCACTCATTTAACTGACCTTTCACTGTATTTGCTACTAGTTTGAAGTTCTGTTCCTTATTTCTGAAAATCCTTCTGTTCCTCTCTAACCAGATTTGCCAGCTGATGAATTTGGGCAGAGCAGTTCATGCTGCTTTGACTATCTTGTTTTTTGGACTTGGGCCTGGATACCTGGCCATCCACCCAGCAAATAAGTCCGGGACAAAGTGGGGGAAGGTGAGCATAAAATTCGATGATCCAAGGAGCTTGTGCCAGATTAGACCTGTGTAATTGCACTCCAGCAAGAGATGAAGAGCGGATTCCGAACTTTCCTTGCATAGTGTGCATCTTGATGGCCCTAGAATGACCCTTTTTTGAAGCTTGTCATCTGTTAGTATTTTTTGATGGCATAGCAGCCAGCAGAAGTGATCAATTTTTGGGATGGCAGGGAAGTTCCAAATACTAATCCAGGGCGCCAGATTAGGAGGCACGTGAGGTCTCTCCATGAATTTGGCGTAGTCTTGAGCCACCGTATAACCGATCTGCTTTGGTCCCCAGCCTCTCGTGTCTTTTCTTCTTGCGTGCAATGGATCCATCCCATGCAGCATCTTCAACGACGTAGAATAATCTGATTACAACGTAGGTGGAACTGTGATCTGTTTCCAGCCAGACCAGTTGTCTCCACACCAATTCGATATGTCTCAGAGCATTTTTATATTGGCTTCATCCATCCATCCCTTCAGCTCGTTCCTGAGATTCGAGTCCACCAACGGAGGCTTGTTCATGACACTATCATCCCATAACCTGATGTTTTTGCCATTTCCTGGTATCCAGTAGGCATTGTTTCTTATTAACGGGCCAGTTTTAATAATTAGAGTGCTGAAGGGGGTTCTGATTTGGTTTTTGGGCTGATCCAGGCACTGAAGTCTCTGTCCTCCAAAATATTTTCTCCACATTGCTAGTTGAACCCATCCTGGCTTTGGAACTATGACCTTCCCAATCAGTTTGGCTCCCATTGCTAAATTCTATGTACTTCGATTTTTGAAGTTTAATCCTCCCTCTTGCAGCGGTCTGGAGACTATTTCCCAATTAACTAGAGAAATTCTCTTCTCATTATGTTTGCCTCCTTTACAAAGAAATTTCCTGATTAGCTCCTCCATCCTCTTATTGATTCCCACCAGTGCCAAAAGAACAGAGAATTGAAATAGTGGCAGGTTGCTAAGCACGAATTTGATGAGCACTGATTTTTCGGCAATGTTGAGCCAGGAGGATCCCCAGGCTTGCATTTTTTCTTTGAATTTTTCTATCTGGGGATGCCAATCCTTGCTCAAAGCCCTCTTATGGAAGATGGGCAGCCCAAGGTATTTAAAGGAGGTCCAGGATGCTGAAGATGCAAAGCCTAGACATCTGGCTATGGAACTTGCAGAAGCAGCTGAGATATTCCAGCAGTATACATGACATTTACCCCTATTTAGTTCACTGCCCGATACTTTACAATAATCTACCAGCACTTCTTTAAATTTTCTTGCAGACAATTGAGTTTCAGCCCCCAGTAACAAGGTATCATCTACGAAGAGGGCGTGGTTTATGCTCTTAACCCCTCTTGCTATGCACAGACCAACTATATCTTGGTCTTGTTGCTTCTTGTTTAAATAGAAGCCGAGGATAGAGACCTACAACACAAGAGGAGGGGTGAGAGGGGGCGCCCCTGCCTCAGCCCTCTAGAAGCTTTGAAGAAGTCAACAACCCTGCCATTCACTAAAGGTGCAATCCAGGGTTCCGAAATACAAGCTCTGATCCACTTGATAAAATTTTGACCAAATCCAAGCTTGTGCAAAACAACAAACAAAAATCTATGTCTTACACGATCCAATTCATTAGCTAGATCGAGTTTAATAACCATACCTTTTTCTTTTCGACGAAGACTGGAACGAATCGCCTCTTGGACCAGGATGAAATTATCTACTAGTTGTCTACCATGTATAAATCCACCTTGATTCTCCGGGATGATTTTGGGGAGAATTTTCTTCAACCTGTTTGCAATTACCTTGGTAATCACTTTATATCCAATGTTACATAAGGATATACGGCGGAATCCATTAAATGAGTTTGCAACTTTTTCTTTAGGGATGAGGGTGAGGAATGTTGAGTTTGTGCAACCTCTAATTTTCTGACACTCTTGGGACTTCTGGATCATTTTAAAGAGATCATTCTCAACTATTTTCCAACATGCCTGAAGAAATTTGGGCGTGAAACCATCCGGACCCGGGGCTCTGTCGGGTTCCATTGCAAAGAGGGCTTCCCTAATTTCATTTTTGGTGATTTTGCCTTCAAGGCCTGGTTCATTTTAGATGTGATGAGGTTGGGAACATCATCTAGCAGATTGTCGTTTTGGCTAGTCTCCATGCCTTCACTATACATCTTCTCAAAGTGATCTGAAGCTGCCCTCTTAATGCTGGCAACTATCTTTTTTGATTTCAGAGATAGAATTGCGGCATTTCCTAGCTTGAGCCTGCTTGTGGAAAAATGAAGAATTTTGATTGCCAGCTTTGAGCCATAGACTCCTTGACTTGAGCCTCCAGAATTCTTCTTCTGCCAGACAAGCCTTATGGAATTTTTGTTGTAGCTGAGATTCCTTGTCCAGCTCTTCTTTGGTGATTTCGACAGCTTCTAGGTGGAGGCGCTGCTTTTCTAGTTTGCTTTGGAACTTTTTTTCTGTCAATAGTGGGATTAGGCAAGGTCTTAACCTAGCCTTTTAGCATCGCTTTTACTCTTCGAAGTTTTTCCTCCCAAACAAAGAAATGAGAACCCTTGACTGGCTCTTTCCAGCAATCTCTGACCTTTTGCATGAAGTTCGTCTCTTTAGTCCATAGAGAGCTAAATCTGAAAGGGATAGGCCCCAGATCCTTAGAAGTCAACAAATCTAGGCTAATGGGCTTGTGATCTGAAACACTGTTATGGAGAATACAAATTCTAGCCTCTAACCCAAGAACCAGTAAAGAAATTTGAACAAAAAATCTATCAAGTCTTGCCGCTATGTGACCCAGTCCAACTCTCTTATTTGACCATGTGAACGTGCCAGTGACCGACTTTATATCTAGCAGATCCTAGTCTTGCATGAGGTCTTCCACCCACTCTCTTGCCGGATCTCTGACTATGCTCCCTCCTCTTTTTTCTGTTGAGAGGAGGGTGAGATTTAGATCTCCGGATATGATTATGTTTTCCAGATTTTCTAGATCTGCCAGACTTTTGATGGAGTCCCAACAGTTTTTTTTCTCACCTGCATTGTTAGGAGCATACACATTGAATAGACAAATAATATCCTTGGATTCTAAATGCTGCATTTAAAAAAAAATCCAATGGGTAATCAGGGACTTAGAGATTAATGAAAACTTATTTGTGTTCCAGAGCGACCCAAGCCCTCCCGATGCTCCATGGGCAGAAATTGCATGTGCTCCACTTTTATTCCAAATTTTTTTGCTTGCTTGGAGGAAAGTTGTGTCCTCCAATTTAGTCTCCTGGATGAGAAGGATATTCTGGGCTTCCAATCTTATTAAACTATTCATTGCTTCTTCCTTAGCTCTGGTGCCCATTCACCTACAATTCCAGGAGACTATCTTCATCATTTATTTTTGCCTTGAGGAGCTCCCTTGGAGCCCTGGGATTGAATCCTCGTCATCTTTGGGGTTTTTACTAGAAGCTTCTCCATCATTGGATCGCTGCCTTGGAGCTTGTCCTTATAGGTTTCTTGTTCTCTTTTTTCCTTTGCAGACTTGTGTCCTCTTGTAGATGTTCTAGGAGAAGATTGGGATTCACCTATTTCCCCTTCTTCCTCCGATTCCTCGGACTCCTGGGTTTCCTCCTCCTCTTCTGATATCCTCCCTTTGGATCTCTCTGGAACAATTTTGGTGGAGGGGGAGGCTTTAGATGGAGAAGCCTCCTTTGGGATTTCTATCTCCTGGGTGGTCATGATTTCAGATCCAAGGATCTCGAATTTATTCCCTTGGATTTCCATGGATGGTTTTTGAGCAGGACCCGCTTGAGGAGCTTTAGCATTTCCATTTGCATTCTTCTTGTGAGAGGTTTTGGAGCGCTTTACCTGATTCCATCCTTATTCCTTCCCTTTTTCTTCCACCTCTTTGGACGGGCAGTCTCTGGAAAAGTGTCCGTAGACGTGGCACTTCCGGCGTTTGAACGACAACTGCTCATAATCCAGTTTCTATACATGAGTCCAGGGACCTACAACTATTTTGATGGCTTCCGGTAGTCCGACCTATAGATCTACCTCCACACAGATTTGGCACAGTCATATTGATCTTTGCTGTTGGCCTTGTCTATAAATTTTCCAAGGGTATTTCCTATGTGCTTCAAAGAGTCCCAGTTCCAGCAGTGAACTGGAAGATTGCGGAGTCTCACCCACACCGAGACTGCTGTAGGCACATCCACCGCCAAATCGAAGTCTGGCGTCCATTTATTTAAATATAGCCCTTGGGGGCCCATGAAGTAGGGGCCATTCCTGAAAATGAGATCTTTGTCCTTGATCCGGATTTAAACAGGAACGCAACAAATTACAGAGATAACCATATACACAGATATGCAGCGGAAATAATACTTCATTTCATTAATGGAAAATACTAAATATGCTTACAATTAGAAATGGAAATAAACTAGCTAGGGCGATGGTAGCTTATCTCTGAGAAGAGATGTGATGGC
>APFE031499410.1:0-22254 GCA_000404065.3 Pinus taeda
AACTAGCGTATATCCAGAATACTTATGATTCAATTAATCCATTAAATGTTGATCTTTAGTTAGTGCATCAAAACTTCTTTAACCATATGTACAGTAAGCAGGTGTAGTAAAACAGAACAGATCATCACACATAAGAAGCACACATGAACACCATGATATAAGGTGGAAACCCAATGTGGGTGAAAACCACCTGCTACAAGTCATCTCTATATTCTTTTAATAAGAAACTTCTTTTACAATAGTTCTGTACTGATGCATTCTTATACCAGTATACAGGCTTCTACCTGCAAAAGGCTACAACCTTCTCTCGTTCTCCAGACTCTCCTGGAAGGGACCTACACCCCCCTTAGCTCTTGTACTAGCCGATCTACTTACTAGTACGTAGGTGCTGGCCTACTAAAATGCTCCAACCTTTACTCGTTTTCCAGCTGCTACTAGAAGGGAGCTACCACCCGCTTAGCTCTTGTACTAGCTGATGTACTAGTACGTAGGTGCCGACCTACAGAAGACAACAACCTTCTCTTTCTTCCTCCAGGTACCACGTTTCATACATTTTCAGACTGGATACTCCTGAAGCACAACACTATAATATCAAGGCCACGTTTCATCCAATTTTCATACTGGACCCATCAATATCATTGAAGCACAAAACAATCAATACTAGCATCATCAATTTCTGAATCACTGAAACACTGAAATCCTATCAACAATACATTCACCAGAACATAGAGAAAACTACAGAACTCTGCAATAACAATCAAACCCAACTGCAACTTCAAGCATCATACTTCCTTATGTATATGCTACTACGATGAATCAAACGTGCGTACAGATCTATACATATTCAATCATGACTTTGCAGATGTTTCAGACATCAGTCATACCCAAATCATAACATGCGTACAATAAAACATGCATCAATAATTTAGATCTAGTCTATCCATGATCAAACCATATAAAGATGATTCATTTCAAACCATTTGATCCCGATCTATCCTTAGATCTTGTTCTCCGTCAACCGGTGAGATCCCTCCTTAACTCAGATCAAGCAATGCATCATAACCCGTATCTTGCACACTAGATCTCATACTACATCAGATATTCAAGTCTTTTTCCATGCATTTTCTTAATGATCTTCTTCTCCTTTTATAGTCTTAGGCCTTACTCAATACCATGGTCCAAAACCATAACAAAACAATACCACGTCCCAATACTTGGGTTCAACTCTTTTGGATGCAATACCATGGACCTAAACCATAGGATCAAAAACTGTTAGACTAATACCATGAACCAACCATAAGATTTCCCATGTGCGTGCACTTTTCTTTGCATGAAAGTGCATGAAATTTTCTCTACATGAAAGTGCGTGAACTTTTCTCTACATGAAAGTGCATGAACTTTTCTCTGCATGAAAGGAAGTTTTCTCTGCATGAAAGGAACTTTTCTCTTCATGAAAGTGCGTGAACTTTTCTCTGCATGAAAGAAACTTTTCTCTGCATGAAAATGCGTGAACTTTTCTCTGTATGAAAGCAAATTTTCTCTGCATGAAAGTGCGTGAACTTTTCTCTGTATGAAAGGAACTTTTCTCTTCATGAAAGTGCGTGAACTTTTCTCTGCACTATAATTTATCATCTGAGATGAGTGAGTTGCCATCAAGTATAACATATGTATCATAATGCCAACAATATGGTCATCCACACAAATCACTGACCTCTTCAGTTTACATAGACACAAGGAAAGTTGCAGAACGATCACCATCAGAAGTGGTCTACATATTTGCAACAATTTCACTTGAACATTAAATACAAAAATGGAAACACTAATCATGTTGTAGATTACCTTGGTCAGCCCCTAGTTGTAACACTGACTATTGTTCTCAACTATTCTGGCCACAAGAACTCTTGATAGTTGCAATTGTACAAAAATGATCTAGAGTTTTCCACCACATACCAGATGCTAGTGGATTGCAAGCAAGTTCTAGATTTCCACCCCAAGGATGCATTATTATGCTACTTGGGCCACCTTTGTGTTCCTTCAAGTGAGTGTGCCAAGATGATTTTGGAGGTGCACTATAGTTAGATTGGGGGACACTCTAGTGTGGAGAAAACTGTGGCCATACTACAAAAGTATTTTTATTGGCCAAAACTCCGACAAGAAGTTGGAAAATATATCAAATCCTACACTATCTGTGTCATCGCCAAATCAACCATCAAGAAGCAAGGTATGTACACTCCTCTACCTACTCCCAGCCAGCTCTGGGAATCCATCTCCATGGACTATCTGTCTACACTCCCTTCTACCAAGCATGGTAATGACTGTGTATTTGTGGTCGTAGGAAGATTTTCTAAAATGGCTATATTGGCAGCTTGCAAGAAGAGTATCACAACAGAGGACACTACCAAACTCTTCTTTAAACAAGTGTGGGTACATTTTGGGATTCCCCATACCATTATATCAGATCGAGATATAAAGTTCCTAAGCACATTATGGTTGAGCCTTTGGATGTTATTTGACACCAAGCTTACCAAGTCAACTGCATTCCATCCCCAGACTGATGACCAGACATAGGTCATCAACAGGATGATAGTGCACATACTTTGCATGTACAACTCTAAGCATCCACGAACTTGGGATGAGAGCCTTCCCTATGTGCAACACATTTATAACACAGCTCTCAGTAGCTTGACTGGCTATAGTCCCTTTCAAGTGGGTCTGGGATTTCAACCATTGTGTTTGATTGATGTTGTCACGCCTCATGTGACTACATAAGAAGAATCTACACATGTACATTACGAGGTTGATAAATAAATCGGATCTATTGAACGCATCTAGCACATCCGCTTGTAGGTTCAAAACATCTTGGATAAGTCCAATGCTAAGTACAAACAACGACATGATCAACATCAGGTGCCACATAATTTTTAGGTGGGTGACAAAGTTTGGTTGCATTTGTAGAAATAACACCTTATTGGAGCCTATCACAAGCTCTGACCACTTTGATATAGGACTTACACCATCACCAAGGTTGTACGAGACAATGCTCGTGAGCTTAGCATTACCCCATTCCTTGGCCTACACCCAAAGTTCAATATGGACCAACTTCAACCATACTTTCCACCATTGTTGGACACCTCAGACATTGTCGAACGACTAACACCAATAGAGATGAACCCTGATTGCATGGAACATTCCACCACTTATTGAATCATGGATACATAGATAAAGACCACTCAATAACAGAAGATCCAACTATATCGGGTTGTCAAAGTTGGCCAACTCTTGCACAAGGCAAGTGGTTCACTGGGGACCAAGTTCAATAGAAGTTTCCCCAACTCATGGAGGCACTCAACATAATGGGGACCATTGCTTCCTAGGGGGTAGGACTGATCTATGTGGATATTTCCAGCCCCCTCCTATTCCACTTGGACCCCCCCCCACCACTATTTCTTTCGTTTTCCTTAACTATAGCACATTTTACTATTTTTGGTGGTTTTTCGGTCCTTTAACTTCTAGAGCCGTTTTGAGGCCCTAAACGACATTTTTTTGGAAAGAGGTCGAACTTATAAATTGTGACATGGATTTTAGTCGAAATTTGTAGTCCTTAAATAGATATTTCTAATGAGGTATCGTACACGTCAAACAAAGATCAAATGCCAAAGTTACGACCCCAGGAAATTGATGTACCAAGTTGCCCCAACAAGGCCCACAGACTTTTGGCACTTAATCGCCTAGGGTTAGGCTTTTGGATGTTTGTGGTTTTCCAAATTTTCTCAATAATAAATAGGCCTTTGAGCCTTATTATAACACAGTTCAGAGGTATGTAGCCACAACATCTATTCTCAAAGATAAGCTACCATCGCCTGAACTAGTTTATATCCATTCTACATGTAACAAATTTTAGTATTTTGTTATTAATGAATTAGAGTTTTGTTTAGGTTGTAGCTCTGTGTTTCTGTTTATGTATGTATTTCATTTCATCCTTGCATAAATTTGGATCAAACAGTGCTCAGGACTCAACGCCAATTATGTTTTCATATTTTTGATACCATGTCATGTTATTGGGAAGTTGTTTTAACATATGGTAGTTTCAATTGTTTTTACTTGACAATATTTAAACTTCAACAGATGGTCAACAATTTGGTTTCCCTAATGGTAGATTGATATAGACCAACTTTTGTATGAACAATGCTACAATTATATGATGTATATGGAAATTTAGAGGTAATACAATCTTAATTCTCAAACAAAAATAAATACAATTAATTAAAAATGAAACATTTATAAAAATCCTATATACATATTTTATTTTTTATTTTTTTCTTAATTAATTAAGTATTGAAGTTTATTATAATACATACATATTAATATATATGCCCATTTATATATTATTTCGATGGAATGGCAATTTTTTTTGTTTGATTTTTTTTTTGTCCTTTTGGGTATATTTTTAAGACAATCTTATTACAAATTTAGCAAGAAATTACTTAAAGTGTTGGTTTGATTTCTATAGTCTATGCAATCTAAATGTCATGACGGTTTTATACACGGTTGAACCTATTTATACATTAAAAAATGTAATTTAAAAAAATGAAAAATTACAATAAATTATTGAATTTATTTATGCATTAAAAATGTAATTTAAGCAAATGAAAATTACATTCTCACAAAAGAATTATAACACCAAATTAAATATATATATATATATATATATATATATTATATATATATATATATAACAATTAAAACTATGCAATCGAGAAATGTTACTTGTTAATGTTTTTGTGTCCAAGCTTTCCATAACCTTTAAGCGTTATTTATTAATGATTTAGAAAAAATAAATAAAATCTATATTTATGTTAAAGTGTAAAGTTTTGGTAAATTTTATTATAGGTATTGAGAGCAGTGAGCTATTTTAAAGTTTAATAATAAAAATGTTATGAAAAATTATGAAAATTGTGATGAACTCATTGTGAAAATTTATGAAAAAACCAAATAAATAATTTATTTATGAAATTTAATCTAAAAGATATTTATCAATTAGATTTTATGGTAAGTTGGACATAAGATAAATATGAAATGAGGTGAAAATTCATTTGATATTTAAATACCTAAAAATATATAGCTACATTGTATAGTGTGTTGATGTGTCAACACCATGAAATTTAGAGGATAATTATATTGTTATTAATGAATTGTTTAAGTCTACTTGTCATAAGAAATCATGGATTTACCATTGTCAAAATGGATTGTTACCTGCCAAAATAAGTAACCTCATATGAGAAAAAAAATTCTCTTATCTTGGATAGCCAACTAGCCAACACCCTTACACTCATAAATGATGATATCCTAATTTCCTTCACCATCTGCATCGGTCATACACCTATCACCATCTGCATCGGTCATACATGTACCACCATTCAACATTTCCTCTTAGATGAAAGTCGACCACCACTCAATAGATATTATGACGATTTTGCAATTGGGTGATTTTAATTAATGTTTTGAGTATTTATCATGATAAAGGAGTGATCTATATGGTTGATTGATTGATATTGATTGTAAATATATTCTCTCACCTTACTAGGTTGTTAATATTTATCCCTAGTCTAGTGGGACCTTCCCTAAGGCCATAGGATCATAGGAGGGGCACTATTTGGGAAGCTTGGACTGAAGCAATGTGAATATTCTCCTATTCCATACTTTATTTTTGTTGACTAGTGGAATCGGCAATGATAGTGGTATCGTACTTGCGTTACACGAGGTCGAATCCCACCGGCCGGCACTATAACCTCTAGGAGGAACTGCCCTGCCCATAAGAACGACCCTCGGTTAAGACGAGACTCGAATTCGTGACCTGCACAGTGGCATGAACGACTTAGAAGATCTTCCGCTAGCCACGAGACCAAACCTCTACAGGCTCATATTCCATACTTAACATTTTCCATGTCACATCATTTCCCATCCTTCAGGTTAACTAGCATTGGTTCATTGGAATTTGGCACTCACATATCACATCCTTGAGTCGAGTCGGAAATAATTTCCTTGGAGGTTGATGCACCTAAAATAATGAAAAATAATAAGATGGCCACAATGAAAGAAAAATAAAAGTTAAAATGCAAAAGATTTCTAGGACATGATTTAATGTGTGAGAAAAAACCTAGAATGAACTCTACCACCATCATTAACCATCACCTAGTTCCTCATCACTTGATGTTCCATCCCATGAAAAGGACCCATTACATGTCCCAACCTTGATGAGTGAGAAACTACCTCATCTTAATGGGTAAAATAGATGGTACATCATAAAGAGCAATCTTTGATCCTTGATCTATGCACAAGTTAAAATGCATCATAAAAAAGAAGTAAAAGACACACCAAAGAGGTGGAAAAAATAGGTCAATAGGGGTAACTCATGCCTCCATGATTGCTCCCTCCATTACATCTATAAAATCAAGGTGTGGGTTCTCATTAGCTAGTCCCCTAACGATGGCACTTGGCCCTGAAGTCCTTCCCCTTGATTTCCCCCTATTTTCACCAGATGACTACTTAGCCACTCATATAAAGGTATGGAACACTTTCACGAGACTTGGGTCAAGTTAGATATTTGAAGGTGATATTAGTTTGAAATATTAATATGCATATAACACTTAAGTATGGTCCATTTAGATGCATTTATGCTCTTAGTCCCTGATGAATAGCTTCTTTCACTTGAGTTTGGGATAGTTTTGAAACGTGGTCTAGAGTGACTGAGGCCTTGAGGGCACCTTAATACACCTATACCATACTACACTCTTAGAGAGAATCATGATCTTACAAATGCAACATTTCCCATATGCAATCGAAAGTTGGGAACTTTAATGATATTAGTAATTGATACATACCTTAAAGGACACTTAGATGCTACAATGTTGAGCTTGTTTTAGTTGGCATGGAGGATTCTTGATGATGTACCAGTGGACCCAACATGCCCCCTAGGCTAGCCTTGACACTACTTTATGGGTATGCCTTGATCTAGAGCCCAAATGAGGACGGTTGTCCCCTAGAATAATTGAGGAGAGATTATTGCACATGATGGAGCCCCAACACTAGAGAGAGAGAACATTATTTTTTCTACTTGCCCCCCATATAGATGAGGTAGGGCACCCATAACCAGATTTTGGGCACATACATATCATTTAAGGCTTGATTTGAGGACCTTCCCTCAAATTGAGGATGATCATGATGCTTGGAGACCTTTGTAGCCCTTCCAGTGCATTATTGGAACATTCAAGTCTTAAAATGACATGGCATCATCCATTTTAGAGGCTTACAACTCACACGTGTGGGATTATATTGACATGTTTTGTTGTTGAGCTAATAGGTTGGCCTATAACCCAAATTTACTTTATTTATACTAAAAATAAAACTTTCTTAGGGGATTTTAGTCAACATATATATGTGATAGACCTCGTATAAGTACAAGATCACTTATGTCATTTATTTGTCATCACACTTGTGGATTTTTGTCTCTTTAGAAGAAACTTGATTTGATTTGTTGTACTTTGCTACTTGTGGAGATGTGATATTATGTGGATTTGGGCTATTGGAGACTAATTTTTGTTGTGGAGGCATCATAAGGCCTGCTCATGGATAAATTGTGAGTGTTTTGTTGTATGGTTTTGCATGTAATGTGATATTGCCAGGGTTTATATTGTTCCTTGTCTAAATGCATATGTTTATTTGATATTCTTGGTGATTATTACATGTTGAATATTTTATTCTTGAACTCCCTAGAAAACCTCCTAGAGATCCTCTTTTTAGTGAATTTATCCCCTAATAAAATGATAGCTAGGGTTAGAATTTGAAACTAGGATTCCCCCTTTTATCCCTTCAAATATTTGATATTTTTATAATTAAAATTCCTGAGACTCCATCACCCAAGTAGGGACAAGGAACTGACATCCCTCTTGATAATCAATGCCTCTAAAAATTCATCTTTTACCTCTCTTTCTTATCTTTTTGGCCCTTCAAGGCAAGCCGCTAGGGCTAGGGTAAGGGACAAATTCAACTAGGGCTTTCCTTAAGTCAACATTAGAGCTAATTTGGCTTGTTTCCACCTTGTTTTAACTTTATATCTCAAAATATATCCTTTCCCTTGGTGTAAATTTCTTAATTAGGTCTGACATCGTCAACTCTAGGTAATTTAGGTCTCTTGAAACCCTAGTTCAACAAAAAGGATTCAACTTAGACATAATTGAAGGTTTGTCATTCAGTTTTCTAATCATATCTTTCCAAGCAAACTGTTTCTTAGTGCTTGTATGCCTAGATATACTATTGTTGAATTACATCTTCAAACCCTAGGCTCCAAGTCCTATTCCCTAGGCTTCTTCATAGGTACGTTGTTCCTTTATACAAAATATTATCTTTGGTTTTGTTGATGGTTTGAATTGACCTCATAAACATTGGGGGAAAACCACCTGGTCAAGGCCCCAATTAGACCCTTTTTCGTTTGAGATGGTGGCTCTAACTGTAATTATGGGACTAGTTACCCTTTAATAAAAATATGTGAAGTGGGATCGATGTTGATGATAACAGTTCTTTAGAAATATTAATATATTAGGACAAACAAATTGCAAATTACCACAATCTATTATAGTACCCGGATAAGCTGAAATCATATGTGCTAGAAAGATGTCATAACAAACATAATAATATAGATTATTACGAAATTACAATATTATTTCAATCAAAGGAAATTAATTTAATTAAATAGTTAATGAAATTAATTTAAGTAAAACATCAAATGTGATAAGAATTTTGTTATCCACAATATAACATAATTTTCAATCAAACATGTCAGAAGTGATCATGAAAGGTTGATTGTAACACATATATGTGAACAATATCAATGAACAATTCCTTTCAAAGTAAAGTAACAGAAACAATGGATAATAATACCGGAGAAATTATAAATCTGTTCATTACGGAACTGCAAGTGGTTCAAATTTATATTAAGAAAAGCTCAAATACAGAAGTGAAATTTTAAGTTCTTTCTTATTAAAATTCAGAATCCCCATCTCCATCACGAAGAGGTAAATTTATAGTTTCAATACAAAAATGATAAAAACCAACTCTTTCACTAATCTCTCAAAAGAAACAAATAGTAAAAGACTAATCAGGAAATTGTAGCAACATTCATTGAACTTAGGACGAGGAATTCCCAATAGTGAGTTGTGACAACCTGTATATATCCAACAAACTAGTGAGCTCTGAAGGATTCTTAGGCTTAATCCTTATCTGACTGGTAAAAATAACAGTCTTCAACGGTGGTAACATCTGCATGGGAACATTGGATAAGAAATGGAGTACCAACCGTTGGCTATGAGGCTTAAAAAGAAACTTCCAATGATGGTCAAGGTCAACCTTGGATAAATGTTCAACTCTTTCAGCCATTGTCGTGCTATGTTCCAACTAGGTTTCAGTAATGTCTTGGCATCTGGAATTGAATCTTCTGAAAAGTTAGAAATAAGATTTGATTGTAACAAAGTATCATTCACTGGTTCAATGATAGAATTTGAAAGATCTCGGACCTCACTTACTGCAACTTCGGCTTGTTTCATTCTGATCTCCCATTCTCAAAAAATTATTAACTTTTGTGCCTCATCAATTTTCAATAGATTTTTTTTTCTACCTTCTGTTCCTACCAACTTAGAAAATCAATTAATTTCTCATTCACTTCATCAAAATATCTCATCATCTCGGCCAACTGATCAACGAAATAATTTCTTGTCTTACATTGATCTTGAATCAACATGAACTTATTGAAAAATATCTTGTATTGATGCCTGAGAAGAGAACTCAACTCTTTGGATTCTTTCTTAAACTCTGCCAGTTGAGGACTAACACTTAATTTCTCTATCTTTCTCTGCATTTATTCGATCTTATTACATTTCATCTTTTTCTCCTTATCATTCTATAATTTTAATGCATAAAATTTCTCGTGTAGCTCTACAAACCGATTCTTCCATTGTTCAGTAATCTTCTATTTCTCTACATTGAACTCTTTTTCCAACGAGATGATCTTCTCTTCTTTCTCCTTAAGAAGTTCTTAGACTTATACTGTTTTGTCTATCAAAACCGAAGCATAGGCTCTTGTGAATTGGGTTAACTTTTCTAATTCTTTTGTTGGTGTAGCAAAGGATTCTTTACACGAAACTTCAAAGGAAGAGACCTTGTTGGGCACATTTGATGAGATTGATCAAGATTTCTTTTATTTCTTCCCCTTTTCACTACTGCCTTATGTTGGGATCTGTAGACAATATCCAAAGGAGGAATTTCTTCTACAGTGAGAGTGACCTCCAAAGTAGGGAAAGCAGGAATAATTTCAACGTCCTTCTGATCATGAATTGAATACTTATCAATTATTTCTCCTAACCTTGTATCTTGTTCAGAATTCTTAAGAGTATTTTGAAAATCAACTTGTTGTAAGAAATTACATTTTGAGAAACTATAGTTTGACCTTCAGTCTTCGGATTAAGAACCATATTAAACTCATTCCAGGCCTCATTTAATTTAGGATTAAAAGTCAATTATTCTACTTGAGGTGTTGAAGAAACTAAAACACCCTATGGTTGAACCTATGGACGAATTACTGACTGCGAATAATTGTCAGGATGCACAATAGACACTAATGACTTTTCCAGAGATAGTTGTAGCAAATCTAGTGGAAGATTGGCTATTCTGGAAGTTCTATATTGAATAAATTGAGTTTTCTCCTCTATAGTAAATTTTTATTCTACTCATTGTAATATTGTTGCATAGGAGGAAGACTAGGCAAACATATAATCTAACTTGTCTTTTTCATGAATGAACTATCTAATTCCTTAAGATGTAGTAAATTTTTTCACAACTTTATTTTCATCATATTTTCAGTTAGGAACAATGGGAAATTTGAGATATTAAATAGCTAAGATTTTATTCTCATCACGGCGGTAATTGGGCAATGCAAATATACCAAATCTCATAGGAAAAATAGGCCATGCCCTCTTATTTGACTCCTTCAACACTTTAGTAATACCACAACCCATTATCTAATAGGATATTTCCTTGCTAGCTAACTTATTTGGGATGTACAAAGGCAAAACATGAGGATGAGAAAGGTTTCCCTAGACTCTGATATAAGTGAATAATTCTTCTCCAGATCAATTTCCAACCTTTTGAAGGTCATCCATAGCTTCTTGAATCATACTAGGCGGTCGAGACTCAAAAATGGCTTAATATATCATAATCATTACCCTGTGACAAATATGGTA
Source organism: Pinus taeda (assembly GCA_000404065.3). Lineage (NCBI taxonomy): Eukaryota > Viridiplantae > Streptophyta > Pinopsida > Pinales > Pinaceae > Pinus > Pinus taeda. The sequence goes on from APFE031499410.1 coordinate 11,292, forward strand.
TAAATTTTCAAGGTATTTGGATTCCCATAATATGTCATGATAAATGTCAATAGGCTTTGGATCCTGGATAGTCCATTTCCAACCCATAGCAAGACAATCCATAGAAAAACATAGCGCATCCATAACATAACCAGATGTGTAGAAAGGGGGCAAATTATCTTCAGAAATACTTTTAGCACATCAGAAAGCTAATATATGTGTGGCTAAGTTACCAGAAAGAAGGGTGGCCCAATTAGAGGTACCCATCAATTAGAGGTACCCAGGTGTCTAGGAATTTAGACACATTAGGTAGTGCATGAAATTGATAGATCATGGTTGTTACTTGGGAAAAAGGGGAGTTGAGGGAATCAAGTGAATACTTACCAAATTCCTTCGCTTTATGTTTGTTTGGGTCTTTTTTATATTGTCTGATTTGTTATGATGGCTGCCCATGCTCCTTTATAAAGGCCTCAGTGTACTCCTTATTATATATACTGAGGATTTGGTAGATGATACGTGGTTTTGCAAATCCTTACTAGTGAAAGACACAATCATTATTCTCATTTTGGTCTGAATGTGTCTCCCAAAAATATCCAAATTCTTGACTACCTAACCAACCATGTCTGTGTAAGGCAATAACCATGGTCTTGCTCCAATCCTATGAAGAAAGGAGTTGGCAGCATCCCTTGTGGTGACTTTCGAAACAAGATTTATATCATTAGTTGTAACTGTTATAGTGACAACCTTGGGTTCCTCATCTTCAAAATATTGGTAAATTTATTCTCAAGAGAAAAGCCCAACATCTTTACTACATACAGTATCCGAAAACAGTTATGCTCCTAGAATTTTATCATCAACTTTTTCAAAAAAATGGACCTGTGGATTGCTATGGTGGAGCCTTTTTCTTAGCCTTACTCCCTTTCTTCATTTCCTCTAAATATCAGGAATATGAGTTCACCTGTAGAAGAAAGACGTAGATATTTAGCAAAAAAAAACTATTTACAAAAACTCAGAATGGCGTAAAAACTTTTATCCATTTGAGACTCATTATTAAAACATTAAATCATTTAAATTAAAGGATGATGTACCATGTGAAAGTGACTTGTCAGATATCAGAATGGAGGTATCGGAGGGAAATTTAAAATAAACTTATGATATATGACTGTTTCAATATAAATGTTCTTAGATGCAAAGCTCCGACATATAAGAGTATCTTGGAAGGTATCATTCTCGTAAGTCTTCTTTAATAAACGTTACGATATATAAAGCCCCGATAAAAAAATACCGGATATACAAAGGTTTGAAATAACACAAGCCCGGGGTGAAACATCTCGAAACCTTGGGAAATCACATCTTGGAAAGGAAAATCTTGTAACGTTTTATTAATAGGTCTCGATAGATCCACCCTACAGTTCAGTTCTTTAGTTTTCTTTTAAAATATTTCAAGACTTATTTCAAACTTAATTTCCCTTTTGTCTTATTGGTAGGTAGGGAAAACTTAAAGTGATTTAAAAAAAAAAAAAATCTAAAAGGGTTTCTATTATTTATTATGTTTTAAAAGAAAAATAAATAAATAAATTGGGGGTTGTTGTTTGCTACAACAATTTGTGATGTAATCAACGAAATAATTATCTTTGAATAAATGGATGAATTCAAAAGAAAACGAATAAATATGAAAATATCATAATGCTAAAGTTCATATTTTTTATAAAAGTATCTTTGAAAAACAAAAAAAGGTTATTATTTGCAAATATCATAAGCTATTTATATAAAGGAATTAATTTATCTTTGGCAGCAAATTGTTAATGTTGACTATATTGATGAGGTAAAGACTATTTATAAGTTTAGCATTAAGATAGACTCTATTATCAGAGGTAGTGCCACTGCTTCCAACATTCATCCATAGCCTCGCCAGGGTTACCTTTTAACCAAGGAAATATCGGTATCCCATCCATTAGTAGATATTTTAGATAAATTTAGTCTAGAATTTTATTGTTTTCTTTTCCTTGATAGTCATTGTCCTGGCTCGGTGACTAGATATTGACAATGCCATTCACAAGTATTGACGATAGTGAACAAGTCGGCTCATTATGAGACCTCTTGTCTTACAAATTTTAGCTATAAACCATTACCCTGGCTTGGTGACCAAATTTGGTAATCTAAATACCATTAATACCCATGAGCATGGTAAGTTGTCTCTTAATGAGACCCCTTATCTTTCAAGTTTAATATTTTTGTATTACACTCTAAAAATATTTAATTAGTGAATGTGGAGGTAAATCTTCTCCTTAAGTGTTGGGGATGAGCTAAACCCTTTTCATAGCCTTTACCTATTTCCGTAATTTATTAAGCTATGGCTTGTTATGAGACAAAATAGCCCTTTTGTTGATTTTTTTTTTAGGTTATGAGTAGTTCACAGAATAATAAGAGAAGAATCATTAATATAAGAAATTCTAATATTTATGAAATTATGAAAATAGCATAATAATCATTTTATTGATAATTTTCCTTTTAAAAATGAATTTCATAAAAATGATTAGAGAATATTAATACATACTACCCAAGTAAAAACCAAACGAGTAACATCCAACAAAAATATATAAAAGACAAATCGGTTTACACGTGTGATTATTTACATATTTAGAAAAGGTAGCATGAATTTTAAGAAAAATTATTTCTTAAGGGTGAGCCCATTTATAGGAAGGGACTCTTTCCTTCCTTGCAAGTCTTGGAGAATGAAAGTAGATGGGCTAAGTTTTTCCACAATTTGAAATGGTCTTAGCCAAAGTTTCTAAAATTTTATGTGTTTACTTTTCTCCTCGTGAGTTTTATCTGATTTCAGTACAAGATCACCAACTTCAAAAACTTTATTTCCAGCTGAACTTGCATCGAAGCATGACTTAATAGTATTTTGATGTTTAGCATAAGTGTGTTTTGCCTTATCCCTCCCTTCTTCTAATTTCAATAATTGATATAATCTTAGTTGAAGGGAAGAACAAGGTTCCTCTTCAATAGATTGAACCACGACTAGTAAAGGAAAAGAAACATTAGGGGGCATAACAACTTCTCTTTCATAAACCAAATAGTAAGGGGAAGTCCCTAAATAAGCTTTATGAGTTATTCTATCTGCCCACAGAGCAAAAATTAGAGCTTTATGCCAATTCTTCTAGTTTTCATCTATGGTTTGTTTTATAATTCTCAAGATATTTTTATTCGTAGATTCTGCGAATCCATTCCCTTGGGGATAATAATTTGTAGAGTATTTAATCATAAAACCTATTTTTAATCCAAATTCAGTTATTAAGTTTCCATAAAAATAGGATGCATTTTCAAACATAAGAGCACTTGGAAGGCCAAACCCGGTAATAATATGTTGATCAATGAATTCAATTACAACCTCAAAATTGACCACTTTTAAATGCACTGCCTCCACCCACTTAGTAAAGTAATAAGTAGCAGTGAAAATGTATTTATAATGCTTGGACGAGTGAGGGACAATCTCACCTATAATTTCTAAACCCCATTGCTCGAATGGATGTTCAATATTCACCGGTTTCAATGGTAAGGATGCTTTCTTTTCTTTTCTTGAAGCAGATTAATAGATTTTGTATTTCCTGACATATGCATGTGCTTCCTTGAATAAGGTTGGCCAGTAATATCTTGCATGGAGGATTTTATGACTAGTAGTATCTCCACCATAATGTCCACCAACTGGTCCATCATGCATTTCCTGCAAAAATTTTCTAGCTACATATTTTTCAAGACATCTAAGTAGGACATAATCATAATTTTTTCTGAATCAACTAACATTCAAAATTTGATATTGGTTTGCTTTTAGTTATAATGCTCTTTTCTTTTTATAATCAAGTTCAACTGGTGCATAGACATTCTTTAAATAGAAAATAAGATATGCATATTGGGATTCAATGTTAACAAGACATACCTCTGAAGCTTCAATATTTCCTCCTGTATCAGCTTTCGATGTACTCTCGAATGCACCAACTACCAATTTGAAAAATCCTTGTCCTTTAAAAATTTTAGCAGGTTAAATTTCAAGGTCGTATTCTTGTAAGGTTGTGACCCAATTGGCTCTTTTTTCACCTAATTCTCTTTGAATTAGTAATTTTCTAATAGTTGGGGTTGATACAATTACTTTTGTATGTGACTTCAAGAGGAAAGGCCTAAAATGTTTGATCAATTTGAAGACTACAAAACCTTGCTTTTCAACTTCCAAGTAAATTAACTCTGCTCCCTGTAATGTGAATTGTAGAAAGAAATAAGAGTGTTATAGTGTTCTTGATTCTTTTGAGTCAACATTATTGCATATGAGTCATCGGAGGCTCAATAAAATAAATTCTCTAGAATAATTAGGAGAAGACAACGAAGGCGCATTAATAATACTCCATTTGATGGATTCAAAAGATGTTTTCTCAGTCTGCCCCAATTTATAAATTTCCTTCTTTTTAATCATATTTTGAAGAGGCATAACAATTTGTGAGAAGTTTGAGACAAAAAATTTAACAAAATTTATTTTTCCCAAGAAACTATTGCATTGACTTTTTATTATGGGGCAAAGGAATCTCAGAAATGGCTTTGACCCTTTCAGGATCTATGGAAATTTCATATTTTGAAATAATAAATCCTAAAATGTTTCCTTAATTCAAGGAAAAATATAATTTTTTGGGATTAAGTGATATTCCAAACTTTTCACACCTTTCAAATATCTGTTTTAGATTATGAAGATGATTACTTCTCTTTTTAGAATAAATTTTGATATCATCCAAGTAAACAACTACAAATTTATTTATCAGACCTCTGAAAGCTATGTCTGTGGCTATTTGAAATGTTTCTCTTGCATTTATTAGACCAAAAGGAATTTTTTGATATGAATACATTCCCCATTTGGTTTTGAACATTGTCTTCAACCTATCTGCAGGATGAACAAGAACTTGGTTATAACCAAAAAAACCATCTAAGAAAGATATTAGTTTAGGACTTGCTAGAGGTTGTAGGATTTGCTCCATAGCAGGTAACGAAAAATTGTCCTTCTCAGAGGCTCTATTCAAGTTTCATAAATCTATGCAAATTCTAATATCCCCATTATTTTTCCTAACAGGAACAAGGTTTTATACCCATTTGGAATGTCTAACCAAAAAGATGATTTTAGCCTTGATCAATTTATTCAATTCAGTTTTAATTTGTAACTCAATATTGGGGTGAATTTTTCTCAGTTTCTGTTGTATTGGTTTAACATAATTTGGCTTGGTATTGTATGTTGAATGATATAAGTATCATAAGTTTTTAATTCATTATAACTCCAAGAAAAGACAACTTTGTATCTTCTTAATAAATGAATATAAGTAAGTCTTTCATTAGGAGAGAGTTTGAGTCCTAGATTAATGTTTTGTGGTTTTTCTTCAGACCCTAAATTGATGAGTTCAAATCTTAAAGTACTTCTTTGGAGCTTGCAATTGGTTGGATTTTTAAATATTACTTTCAAATCATAAAAATCTTCTAATTTTACCATAGACTTTGGAAATGAATTTTCATCCGAGGACATATTAAGATTTTTATCATGTTTATCTTCATCAATAATTTGATCTGTGTATGTTCCTTTTGAAGTAAGAAAACTTAGAATATGAGCGCCATCATTAAACAATCTAAAATTAGTAATGTTGTCGAGGATAGAGGGTTGAAAAATAAATTAAATAGAAAACGTTTCAGGACTATAGTCCTCAGGCGAAATGAGCTTAGAAGCAATGTTGGCCAATAGATCTACACTCGGATTTTGAATTCTATGGATATAATATATATTAAATGCCAAGAAATGGGAGGTTAAGTCTTGAATCAAAGACTGATAATGTTTTAAATTATTTGAAACACAATGAATATTATTTCGTACATGTTTAACAAAAATTTCAGAATCACCAAACACTTTGAGAAATTTAACATCAAGACTAATAGCCTTCTATAGTCCTTGAATGAGTGCTTCATGTTCAGCCACATTATTGGTACATTAAAACTCGAGTCTGCAAGTAAGGAGAGTTTTTTTCGCCATTTGGACGTAATGATATGCAACCATCTCCTGCACCATCATTGGACTTAGATCCATCAAAATAAAGAGTCCACAACAAATTATCAAGGTTATTTACAAATAATTCTACAATATTTACACACTTAGATGAGTTTGTTTGCGAAAAATTTTCAATCTGTGATGTAACAAATTCAACAGGGAAAGGAGAATATTGAGCAGGAAAACTACCAAAGAAATATTCAGAATAATAACTGCCCAAGATATTATTAGTGAAAGCTAAAGACTCATTTTCCTCATTAAGATCAGTCACAATATATTTCATGAGTTTCTCCCTATCAACTCTAATATGATTAGGTTTTCCATTGTAAGGGAGCTAAATATGATACTAATCTGTAGCAAAATAGCTATGTAACTTTTTAGACCAAACTCTACTTAGAATAAGACCATAAAATTCAGGGATGTCTGCCACCAAAATATCTATAATCTGAAACACCTTTGAGTTGGAGGATAATCTAATTAAAACTTCATTCATCTGTCCTATAACTTTAACTTTTGTTATATCAAGTTGAACTATTTGTAGGAAATATTTCTAGGTTTTTACATTCAATTTCAAGCATATCGAATAAGGCATAATATTGGAAGAAGCACCCAAATCTACCAGACAATTATGAAAGTTTTGGTTGAAAATTTCAAAAATTAAAAGGAAAGGAGGTGTATGTAAATTAGACATATCTCCAATCAAAATCACATTAGAACGATCAATATTATCAGGAGGGGTTTGAAAAGGCTTATTCTTTCCTTTACATGCTTTAGTGGTAACAATAGTTGAAGACAATAGGGAAGCAAGAACTGCATTCAACTCATTAAACAATAATTTATGTTGTTGCTTGTTAGGCCCCTATACTACTAGTGTAACCCCTTATTGTTATTAGTACAACCCCCTTATTATATTGATGTACCCATGTAGTGCCTCTATTATTACTATTGTGCCCCATAGAAGCCCACTATTGTTATTATTGTGCCCTTACATTATTATTGTTATGTCGGCTTTGATTATATTATGACCCCTTAGACTCCTATAAATAGAAAGGAGGTCTTTTCATTTGTATCATCCAAGAATTGTTCATTTGTGTAATGTAAAGGAGGTTTCCCCCTTGAAGAGGCTTATTTCTAAGGTGTTCATCTATCTTTTCTATCTTTTTGTAAGCTGGTTTCATAACATTTAGTATCAGAGCTTTGGATTCTAGGGTTTCGCCGCTCCAAACACGTCATTGTGGCACTTGCGCCATAAAAAAAAAATTGTGACGTTTCAGATGCTAATAAAAAAAACAATTTGGGTTGAAATCGGTCTAAAGCTCAGGTCCTAATTTCAGATCTTTTGGTGCTATATTTGCAGATATATGATCTGAGGAAGTTGGCCTTTTTGCAGATTCCTGAATTACATTCCAAACAGGTGACCTTGGGAAAATCGTCATAACTTTTGTTTTGAGCATCAGATTGAAATTTCATAAGAAGTTACAGAAAGAGGACAGACTGTATTTTCCTGTGTATATTTTTTAGATCCTAAGGTCAAAACATTGACACATGGCACTTCCTACAATTTCGCTCTTCTGAAAAGGTATATAATCAGGTCATCTTGGGAGATGTGCATAACTCTTTCTTGGAGAATCCAAATTTGATCAAACTGGTGGAATTGGAAAGAGGACACAGAGGGATACTGCAAGTCACAATTTTAAAACTGGAAGAGCCGAAATTACAGAGTTATAGTCATTTCAATATGAAGCTCCTAAAATCAAGAAAATGCGATATGAGGAAGTTTGATGGCAAGGATCCGGTAAATTGGATACTTCAGATGGAGCAATATTTTGATCTACACGGTGTACCACTATTATAAAAGGTATGTATTTCATCTTCACATTTAGAACCGGATCATTTTTTATAGTATAAAGGGATTTGTTCTCATAAACAACTTGTTACGTGGTCAATTTTCACGGAGGAAATGATAGCACATTATGAGGATACAAAGAGAAACACCTTCTTTAGAGCAACACTGTTGGGTCCCTATATACTACTAGTGATTACCCCATTGCTATTGTGGTTGTACCCCCTTATTAATATTGTTGTGCCCCTATTGTCCCCATATTGTTATTACTGTGCCCCATAGAATCCTTCTATTGTTATTTTTGTGGATTTATATTATTATTGTTAGGTCGGTTGGGTTATATTGTGACTCCTTAGACTCCTATATATAGAAATGAGGTTTTGTCATTTGAATCATCCAAGAATTATTAATTTATGTAATGTAAAGGAGGTTTCCCCCTCGAAGAGGCTGAATTCTAAGGCGTTGATCTATCTTTTCTATCTTTTCTTGAGCTGGTTTCATAACATTTGGTATCAGAGCTTTGGATTCTAGGGTTTCGCTGCTCCAAACAGGTCATTGTGGCATTTTCGCTATAACTTTTTTTCTGCAACATTTCATAAGCTAAAAAAAAAAAACATTTGAGAAGCAATAGCGCTGAATCTCGGGTCTAGATTTCAGAGCTTTTCGCGCTATGCTTGCAGAGATATGATCTGACGAAGTCGGTCTTTTTGCAGGCTCCTAAATTACATTCCAAACAGGTGACCTAGGGAAAATCATCATAACTTTCTCTCTAAGCATCGGATTGAAATTTTGTAAGAAGGTACAGAAAGAGGACGGACTATAGTTTCTTGTATATATTTTTCAAAGCCAAAGGTCAAAACAGGGACACGTGGCACGTCGTACAAGTTTGCTCTACTGAATTAGTCTATAATCAGGTCACTGTGGGAGATTTGGCATAACCCTTCATTGGAGAATCCAATTGGGGTCAGACTGGTGGCATTGGAAAGAGGACACCGAGGGCTACCGCAGGTCACAATTTTAGAACTGGATAATCCGAAATTACATAGATACATCAGAGGCAATATTGAGCTCCTACAAAGTGAAAAAAAGGTGTTTAGATTTTTAAAATTTTTGCTTAAGCTTGGTTTGAAAAATTATTTTGAAGGAATTCAAAAGGCATAGTAGAGCATTAGTATCAGTAACTAATGCCCTGAGGAAAGAAAATGCAAACACCTGGTAAGAAATCTGAAGGCTCTAGCATGACGCATGAAGAAGAGGAAGAAATACTACATGATATATCAAAATTACAAGACCAAGTGCAACAAATTTCACGCTCACAAAACCTAACAGAAGCTAAGATAGGCGTGGAATCTAAGATAAAGGGCATGGAAGCCAAGATTGATGATTCGAAGATAGATTTGAAGGTAGATTTGACAAATTTTCTACAAGAAATACTTACTACTGGTGAAAGGGGAGTAAAGGAAACTCATGATGCGAACAAAGGAAATCTTAATCATGATTTCGTAGACTCTAATGTTGGATCGAAAACGCACAATATTCCAAAAATTGATATGAGGAAGTTTGATGGCAAGGTTCCCGCAACATGGATATTACAGATGGAGCAATTTTTCGATCTCAATAATGTGCAAAATACACAAAATGTAAGTATTGCAACTTTATATTTGGAACCAAATCAATTTGTATGGTATCAATGGCTTTACTCTCGTAAACAATTTATCACTTGGGAAATTTTTAGGGAAGAATTGATAGCACATTATGAGGATACAAAAAGCAACACTTTTTTTAGTCAATTGATAAGTCTCAAACAAAGGGTTCAATAATGGAGCACATTGAGGAGTTCCAAAAATTGAACATAAGGGTAAAAGATATTCCAGAGGAGCATAGGATTGATGTGTTCATAGGGTCTTTAAAGACTAATATCCAACATGATGTTCACCTTTGGGAACCTGATTCATTAGAGAAGGCATTCAGGTTAACAAGAAAAATGGAAAGCCAAAATTATGGCAACCGGGAAGCATACCACTCACATCTATAAAGACGGAAGTGGTGTTTCCGCTAGTCTTCCACAACCTATAAGGTTGGCACCACAACAATTGGAAGAAAAAAGAGCAAAAGGGATTTGTTACAGTTGTGATAGCAAATACACTAAAGGTCATAAGTGTGCTGAGAAGAAATTATTCTACATAGATTGTGAAGAGGAAGAAGAAAAGGAGCAAGAAAGGTCAAAAGAAGAGGATATACTCCAGGAACAAAGACTAGATGAAGAACAAATGAATCCGACCATATCTTGTAATGCATTGGCGGGAATTACCACTCCTCAAACCATCAAGATAGAAGGACAAATCAAGAAGAAAAAGGTAATAGTGTTGATTGATTCAGGAAGTACTCATAATTTTATTCATTGTAAGGTAGCAAAAGAATTGAATTGCTTCTTATATCCAGCACCAGAGTGTCAAGTGATGGTTGCAAATGGAGGAATAATAAATTGCTCTAGAAAGTGCCATCAAGCTATCCATGGGAGAATATGTATTGACTAGCCCAATTCTTTCCATTCCAATGGGAGGTGCTGATGTTGTATTAGGAGTCCAATGGTTACAATCCTTGGGTACAATAGCTTTTAATTTTCAATAAATTTTCATGAAATCTTTTGTGGAAGGAAAGGAAGTTGAATTAAGGGGTATTGCAGGGAAACGGAGAAAGATAATCAGCTCTAACGGTATGACAAAGCTTCTAAAAAGGAACAAAAAGGTGTAATTGCACAATTATGTTCGTTAGATGTTTCCACATTGGAATCATCTATTTCTCCATATCTCCAAAAAGCCTTGTACAATCATTCCAAGGTATTTGAGACTCCCAAAGATCTCCCACCTATTCATGATCATGATCATGCTATTCATCTAATTCCAGGAAGTGTTCCTCCAAACATCAGGCCGTACAGAAATCCCTATGCCCAAAAGAGTGAAATTGAACGTATGGTTGCAGAAATGCTAGAGGCTGGTATAATTCAACCGAGTCAAAGTTCTTTCTCCGCTCCAGTAGTATTGGTGCATAAGAAGGATGGATCATGG
>APFE031499410.1:26024-55720 GCA_000404065.3 Pinus taeda
TTTTATTTTTTTTCTGTACTATATCTGTAGGTCCTTTACTTCAATTACTAACCAGAAGAGCCTCTTATTCTTCTTCTTCATTTTTTGAAGTGGTAAGGATAAAATCTCATAGCCTATTTGTCTATATTACTTCTTCTTCTATTGATACTATTCATTCCTCCTCCTCTTCTTCATCTGAATCTGTGGTAGATATCTAAGTAGGTGGTTGAGATTGAACATGTTGATTTATTTTCATCGATCTAAAAGGTCTTCTCATTGACATTTCATCTACTTGCTTCTTCAATTCTACCATCTCATTGGAAATAGTTTTGAGGGCTTTATGTAAACCTTCTAGATCATAAGCTTTCTTTTTGGGTTCTTCTTTGAAAGTGACCTTTTTAGCTGGTTTTCTTTCTTCAACAACAACTTTCTTCTCAAGGTCTAATACCCTTTTCTCAAGACCTAGAGCTTCTTTCATATTATCACTAAGTATTATCTTTCGAGCTCTGTCAATGAACAGAGTCATATTTGAAGGCATAACATTAATATAATATTCGATCTGAACATCGACGCCAAGTCTAGATGTAGTTGGGATCTTGTTCAAGAGTTTCTTAAATCTTGAATTAAAATATTTAATCTTCTCATTAGGTGAGGCTTTGAGATTTGATAATTCATTAATTAATGCTGCTATTGTTTTATCATCCCCAAATTACTTAAGGAATTATTCTTCGAATGTATCCCAATTAGTAATTGATACAACAGGTAAAGATAAATACCATTACCCCGCTGATCCATCAAATGTGTAAGGGAATAATCTACACACTACATCCTCTTCAGAAACTCCATTAAGATTAATTGCCAACATAAAATTTTGTAAATGTTCTTCTGCAAAAGTCCATCATCAGGATTAAATTTAGGCAACCATCTCTTTGGATGCTTAGGGAGAGGGTGCAGAGGAGGGTTCATTGTAAATACTCCTAGATTATTCCATGGCACTCTATTCTCCATTCTGGTATTAACAATATGCCCAGAGGTTGATGAGGTAGATCTAGAAGTAGATGTACCTGATGAAAGGGCAGTTGAAGTATTACCAATTGGAATAGTTCCCCCAATAGCATTGTTGACAACAATAGCGTTGGTTGGTTAGAGAGAAGAAATATGAGTGGATGAAGGTGTCAAAGGATGATAGGAGGATGGTAAAAGAGGGCATGAAAGAGTGTGAGAAGAAGTAGGAAGAATAGTAGGAGTATGAAGTGGAGAAGATGTAATGCTCTTACTAGTCGAGGATTCAACACCATAAATTTTCTTCTTTTTCTTGCGAGTTGGTAATGGGAATTCAAATGGTTAGACTCTAAGTTTCTCACTTTGTGATATAGCAAGGACTCCAGTAGATTTTAGTGAAGATGTAACACAACCCTCAGAAGGTTCAAGTTGAATTTTTTTTCTCCAGAGATGGAAATTCCTTCCAATTTATGTATGAGAGTTTGAAGTTTAGAAGCTTCAACCGGTTGATATGAAAGCAATGTGTTTACATAGGTTTCACATGTTGACATTTTAACAAGTCTAGGATATTTGGAAGATGTTTCAACAACTTCAAATCAAGAATCATGTGACTTGGAATGTGATCTAGAAGTTGGAGGATATTTTGAGGGGCATTGACTCTTAGGATGGCCTCTTTATTTAGAGTGAGATCTTATTTCGATTCATATTTTGTTGGCTCTCCTTCTAGAGCCAAAAATGTTGATGGTATAAATTGACCTCATCAACATTGGGGGAAAACCACCTAGCTAGGGCCCCAATTAGACCCTTTTGGGATGGTCGTTCTGACTGGAATTATGGGACCAGTTACCCTTTAATAAAAATTGGGCGAAGTGGGATGGATATTGATGATAATAGTTCTTTAGAAATATTAATATATTATGACAAACAAATCACAAACTACTACAATCTATTATAGTACCCAGGTAAGCTGAAATCATATGTGCTAGAAAGATGTTGTAACAAACATAATAATGTAGGTTATTACGAAATTGCGATATTAATTCAATCAAAGCAAAATAATTTTATTATATTTAATTAAATTAATTTAAGTAAAACATCACATATGATAAGAATTTCGTTATTCACAATATAACATAATTTTCAATGAAACATGTCAGAAGTGATCATGAAAGACTAACTGGAACACATATATGTGAACAATATAAATGAAGAATTCCTTTCAAAGAAAAGAAACAAAAACAATGGTTAATAATACTCGAGAAACTGTAAATCTCCTCATTCCAAAACTGCAAGTGGTTCATCTTTATATCAAGAGAAACTCAAATATAGAAGATAAATTTAAGCTCTTTCTTCTTAAAATTCAAAATCCCGCATCTCCATCGCAAAAAGGTAAATTTATAGTTTTAATACAAAAACAGAAACAAATTTTAAAAGACCAATCAAGGAATTGGTGTAACCGTGTTTGAACATAGGACAAGGAATGCCCAATAGTGAGTTGTCACAACTTGTATATATCTAGTAGATCGGTGAGCTCTGGAGGATGCATAGGCTTAATCCTTATATGGCTGGTAAAAATAACAATCTTCAATGATGGTAACATCTACATGGTAACATTGGATAAGCAACAAAGTACCAACCATTGGCTATGATGCTTAACAAGAAATTGCTATTGATGTTTAAGATCAACCTTGGATAACTTCTCAACTCTTTCAGCCATTGTTGTGTTATGTTCCAACCAAGTTTTCAATAAAGTATTGGCATCTAGAAGTGAATCTTCTGAATAGTTAGAGAGAATATTTGATTGTGACAAAGTATCATTAACCGATTCAATGATAGAATTAGAAATATCTTGGACCTCATTTACTACAAATTTGACTTGTTTCATTCTGATCTCCCATTCTCGAAAAATTATTAACTTTTGTGCCTCATCAATTTTAGGAAAATTTTCTTTTCTAGCTTCTGCACATTCCTGCAAACTTAGAAAATCAATTAATTTCTCATTCACTTCATCAAAATAACTCATCATCTTGACCAACTAATCAATGAGAGAATTTCATGTCTTACATTGATCCTAAATCAACATGATCGTATCGCAAAACATCTTTTTCTTATGCCTAAGAAGAGCATTCAACTCTTTGGCTTCTTTCTTAAACTTTATAAGTTGAGGACTGACACTTAATTTCTCTATCTTTCTTTGCATTTCATCAATTTGATTCTTTCATCTTTTTCTCCTTATCATGTTGTAGTTTTAATGCATCAAATTTCTTTTGTAGCTCTGCAAATTGATTATGCCCTTGTTCAGTAATCTTTTGTTTCTCTACATTGAAATCTTGTTCCAAAAATATGATCTTGTCTTCTTTCTACTTAAGAATTTCTTGGACTTTTACTTCCTTGTCTATCGTAGTCGAAGCCCTTTTATCATTCAGGCCTCCATTTTCTTCAATTTCCTCTATTTTCCTTCAATTTTCCTCTCATGCAACCTTGTGACCTTTCATCTTCCTTTTCTCATATTTTTCTTTATTTTTGTAAATAAAATGTCAATTAATGCCTCATTTCCTTCGCCAATTCCTTTGTCAATTTCCTTAGTCATTAATAATAAAAACTGACATCCACTAGGATGTTTTCTCCCACCATTAATCTTGGAATACGTGTCCCATGACCTTGGTCTTATTTTATTTACATAGAAAATCAACAAGGGGTTGTTATAAACCCCTCCCCCTTGGGGGAACACCATCCTTGGTGTTCAATGACACCTACAACTAGAAAACTGTTGAAAACAAAACATACCACCCATGGATATTTATAACACAACTCGTTGCGGTATTTATAATGACCTATGTTGAGAACAAAACAACATATCGCTTATTGGAGCTTTATAACACAACTCATTATGGTATTTAAAATAACAACCACATATACTTATGCATATTTTCTTCAACCAACAAATAATCATATTGTCTATGTAGCTTTATAAATCCATCTCATTATAGTATTTACAATAACATACTCATATATGCATATGCACATTTGCTCTAACTAGTAAATGAAAGGATATGATGTCTGCATCAGCAACAAGGGAATCTAGAGGCCCACACCTCCACCCTCAAAAGTAGTACCAAGATTCACCTCCTTCTTAGGAAGTCCAGAATCCACTACCAAAGTAAAACCTACATACACTGTCTAGTGCTATGATCCTTGCACTACCTGTTCCCTCAATGAACAGTTACTGTCTCATTTTTCATTGAAACACTCCCAATGTGCTTCTAATTCCATTTGGCAATGATAATGACCATAAAAAATTCATTCCTTGGCCTTCCCTTCTCTGCTACATAGTCTCTCGGGAAATCCATTCACCTCCTTCCGTGAAGTCACCCACCTTACAAGTTCTGATGGCATCCCCTTCTCTGCTACACAATCCCTTGGGTGATCCATCCCTTGACAAGGTTTCATCACATCGAAAGTCCAAAACCCAAGGCATATTCCTACTGGTCATAGCATGCTCATGGAAATCAATGGACACTATTGGCTACCAGTGTCCCACAATGGCCCTGCTCCTAAATGCTTTACCAACATACTATTACATGTTCCAATTGCTTTCACTGCTACTGCTAACATTCTTGCAATCAGTTTCAACCACCCAAACTATGCATTTTCAATCACTTAAACTAGGCATTTTCAATCACCCAAACCTAAGAATTTCCCATGCTTTATTTTACTAATTGCCATTAGATTCAAAACAAATTCAAATCATAAGGTACACCTATAATTCTATTTACTTCTTATCACAACAATCCAAACTAGTTCTTTGATCAAATCATCATGTATAAACATGTCACATCCGATTAGCTCAAAAATCAACCATCATAAATCATAATCATAGATCGCATATAACCATCACAAATCACATGCATAATTAAAAATGAAATAAAATATTGGTATTTATCCTTCAATTGGTTTTTTACTTCTACCTTTGTCTTTTGTCCTTTTTGTGCACTCACCGAATCAGTTGCCACACTCGGAAAAACCCAGTGCCTTCTCTTCAACCATGTACATATACACATAGTGTACATCACATGCATACATCCATACACGGTTTACCAAATCATACATAAATGTCCCTACACATGGTATACAACACAATACATACACCTACACCCAATGTAAAACACAACATATACAACTACACAAGACATAGAACATCACACATTACATGCACCTACGTTCGGCATACAACACAACACATACACCTACACCAAGTGTAAAAAACAACACATATAAGTACACAATGTACAACACAACAAATACACATGTCACGATACAATGACTACATAGTACCACATGTGCACAACATACCATGTACGACATGTAAACAATACCATATGTACATAACACCACTTGCACATTATGTACACAACACCACCTACACAACATGTACACAACACCACATGTACAACCTGCACAACGTGTACACAACATCATCTACACGATGTGTACACAACACAACATGTACAACATGTACACAACACCATATGCACACAACACCACATGTACATAGCACCACATGTAAAACATGCACATAGTACCGTATGTACACAACACCACATATACAACATGTGCACAACACCATCTATACACAACACTACATATACGACATGCACACAACACCATGTGTACAATGTGTACACTGGACCACATGTACATAGAACTGCATATATAGCATGTACACAACACCACATATACGACATGCACAACATGTACACAACAGTATTACTATGCATCCATAGATGACACTATCTCTACCAAGCAACCTTTCCTCTAGTGTCTTTCCACTATCCATGCTTTTCCCAACATGTTGTAGATCATGTTGCTTTCATTCAGTTGATGTATCCTTCAACATTACCTGTCATAGCATAAATATAGGCATAATATAAAAACATAATATCAAACCATATCCACACGATACTAACCTCATAGATATGTCAGGGTTTTCCTTCCCACTTGATTCCTCATAAAACTAGGAATCTCTTCATGCCATTCACTTGCATAAGCAATAATTCCTCCAAAAAATGATCCCTTATGACCCTATCAAACAATGACATATATGCATACATATATACATATAAACATTAGCATAAAATGATCACAATCCTTGATGACCTTATCAGACAATGATATACATACATACATGTATACATATATAGACATCAGTGTCACCATGATCACAACATAATTACGAGATATCATAAGTTCAAGGCTAAGAGAACTCCCTTTATCTGTGCAACACATGCACAACATTGAGAACAATAGTTTCCACCATAGCTAAGGCATATGACGCCTCAAATCCATTTACTTTACCATTCCTGGTTACCTTTCTTATGATTGTCCTTCCATCATCCAGTTACCCCAATGGACCCAACCAGATCAACCGATTGTCATATTGTTTCCTTCAATGGCCCTTTACTCATGCATCGGGCTTCATCTGGGTCTTACATTACCTTTCGGGTTCATTTAGCTCTCCCGAGCTCCATTAACTTTCCTCTTTCCCCAACCAATTCCCATTACCCCCAAAACATAAAAGGCAAGAATAAGAACAAACAAGAAGAAAACCATGAAAAACTAATAGCAATACGACACCACAAACAAAAAGGCATGGCCATGCACCAAAAGTGAATAAAATCACAAAAGATCGAAGGCACAAAACTAGCAACAAACACCATGACTCAACCCAATGGTTCCCAATGCTTCCAAGGGAAAGATCGACTTGAGCCTTCTTCAAGATTTCATGGAAATCTTGTTTTGCATGCAATCCCTTGCATCATACTTACATAAACACATAACTTCTAGTGCATAAATAAACATAATAACATACCAGTTACCTTACCTAGTTGTAATCAGCACGAGGCCTATAATTGAACATCTACACACGTCATCTTTCAAGGGACTCCAATTCCTTGGTGAGTCTAGCCATAACTAAAAACCAACTATTATACCTATCAAATACATGTTCATGAATATAGCACATATCTGTGTAATGTCAGACAAAATCAAGGTTAAGCAGACTTCCTGTATTCATGCAAAGCATTCATTCGTTTGGAATTGCGGTTCCAAACATAGCCAAAGGAATTCTCACACTATTACCTTGTCATGATAGTACCAAGCATGTTTCCCTACAATTGTTCACACATGTCAGTCACATGTTCCAAATATCAATACATCATTTCTATTAATTTGAAATCGACCTTTGCCAAGACTAATAACCATGTCATAATCAACTCACAATCATTAGTCATAATGCTATTACTATCACCCACTTGCACTCAAGTACATATGAGTTGTCTCAGCACATAATGTATTAGTGCAATTGTATTAAAACAATAACATTCATACATGCAATCTTATAGACACATACTCATATCATGCAATTAATCAACCATTCAAATAACTTGTAAACATACCTTCTTATTGTCCATGGTCCACACTAAGGTAGAAGGAGGTAGCTACTATAATAGCATGTTCTTCAATGCCCAACTAATTTAACCACACTTGCCAAAACATAATTTTCATTTCTCATACCTTTGTACCTGAAAAACATGCCACCTTCCCATTCCATAGATTTCATGTTAGCCTCTAAGGGGAGTCATGTGAACTATAGTCCACTAATTTTCTCTTCATCCTCGATCTTCTATTTCCTGCAAGCATAGCATCTTAGATAAACCAAATAGATGATATAATCAAACTCATACGTCAATGTATCTCATGGGAGGCTATCACAATTGCACAAGCCAGTCTAGATTAGTATGACACAATATCACAAGTATATCGACTCGTACATGAATTTAATAAATATAGCCATTTTCACATGTCAATCTAGATTAGCATGATACATAAACATCAAAATCTTAGTCACAATGACTAGCAATGAATATAACAATGATTTAACTATCATGCATGACTAATCGATGCACGTACATATGACCACACTGATTAAATAACATCTATCATGCATGTAACCACAACAACAATAGAATAATAGTCATGTACATAGTCATAATGCTTATAGCAACCATTAACCAACTTACTTGCATGCCCAACATACAAACTTGTATGATGATCTGCTCTTAACTCGAGGTCCGGTGCTGCAAACTTGTTCTGATAAATCTGCATCTCCTACTTCATCTCAATCAACACATCAGAATCATGATGACACAAACTACATAATGACCGCCACGATGCATGTTTTACCTACTATGCATGCATAACCATAACCATGACAGGGCATGCATAAAACCACATAGAAACTAACATGCATGCATGAAAAACACATTTCTCCCATCTAGTCCAAGTGCTTGAACAATGCTTTGATACCGCCATGTAACCACCCCTCCCACATTTACTTAGTTTCACTAACCTTCCAGGGTAAACATGATATGGGGAGCTACTATGACATGACCCAACCTCCTAGATCCAATTAAGGGAGTGGGGTCTAACAACTGGAACTTACCAACCAAAAACTGGGTTTACGAGACACTCAGGAGCTAAAACACCACTCCAGGTTCCCAAACTATGATCTAGACTACCTTTTTAGTGACCTAGGCCCACAACCATGAAAATACCTCCATGTGGTTATAGGCCTCAAATCACATGCATAATCTTGTAAGGGTGTGGTTATGGCCCAAAAATTCTAGTTTAGAGGGTGTGGTCCTCGATTCTAAGCCTAAATTCCATATCAGCCTGCAAACCACTACCCAAAACTCAGTGATACTTTCCAAGTTGATAAATGACATCAAGACAAGGCCACTCCTACAAAAGTTTATCAAAGACTTGAATTATCCAGGCCTAACCATGACAGACATTTTGTCAAACATATGGTGAACATGTAATCCACAGGTCATGAATGGATATCTAGACATAGGGTTTGAAACTTATATAAGAATCATCAAGAAAGTATAATTCCCTCTCATAATATCTACAATAACAGTTGTTAGTCCATGCATTCATCGACCATTCATATATTTATCAAACATGTCAAGAGCCATAGACAATATACATCATATACCCAACATATAGCTAGAAAATAACCAACATATAAACCATGGCAATTGAACCATACTATCACCATCATAATCAATACATATACTCATAGATCACAATAGAAATACCTCTTATTAACATACGAAAATGCCAACCAAGTCAAGGACTTCCATGTACCACCCGACCATAGATTGGGATGAACCAAATATTTTTTCATCCAATCACCCTTGCACCATATTCCAAGCATGAATGTGGGATCTCATGGAATAAACCAAACAAAATAAAACTAGGGCTTCTAGAGGCCAAACCACTTCAACCCTTAACCATTGATTCCATGTCACAGCCGAACATCACTAACACCAACTAGATCGATCTCTACCCAAGTTATCTAGGGATCTAGAGCGTTTGTATCGATCATGGCTCCAAGAACTAATACTCAACCCACAACCTTCCAAGGCTCCAAAGCGTTTATCCAACTCGGATCCAGGGACTAGTAACTCAACCCACCAAGGGCTCCAGAGCATTTGTCCCAACCTACGCTCTAGGACTAGTAACTCAAACCAAGTTTTTCCAGGGCTTCCAGAGCTTTTTTCCCAACCAACGGCTCCAGGAACTAGTAACTCAACCCACAACCATAAGGAATCTGAGCACCAATAAAAGAACAAGTGGAAAAGCCCACAACACCATGGCTATCTAGGAAATGGAAAGGCAAGGCTAAAACCATTTTCAATCCAGGAAAATCTCCATGCCAATGACAACACATAACCAAGAAACCACATGCACGTACCATGCATGCCTAAACTAGTAAGGAAAGCATACATGCAACTCGATACCTGCAAAGAAATCCAGTTGTAGTTGTTGATCCACCTATTCCCTTGCACCTTCCTACTTTTCTTTGCCTTATTTCTCCAAAGCCAAAGTATGCCAAAATCCTCCAAGAATGCTCCAATAGTACTCTAAGTGTGCAATAGTATGAGAGAATATAAGAGAGCTTCAAAGTTGAACTATTAAAAGCCTACGGATTGACCCTCATAAGCCTTTTTATCTTTGAGACCTCCATTTTCTTCAATTTCCTCTATTTTCCTTCAATTTTCCTCTCATGCAATCTTGTGACCTTTCATCATCCACAAGGTTATTTTCCAGGATTTCTCTCACATATTCACTCTACCTAGGTATAGAAGAAAATTTACAGTGTTTGATTTGGAGCAACTCCCTTTGGTAGCAAAATCTGAGCTTTTACAAGAGATTTCCTTTGGAAAAAGACAGAAATTGGCAGTATTTTGCAAGGCTGAGACAAAGGGATATTTTTGGGCTGATTTCTTCTACTTTTGGGCTTGCATTGGGGTTATTGTGCAGAGTTTGTGTATAGGTTTGGAGTTTTAGATTCTATTAGAGTTTCGACTAAGAAAGTGAGCCATTTTCACAGGAGATTTTGTAGATAATTCTCAATTTTTTTTGCAAGAGGGTTGAGCCATTTTCCAGTAGTATTTCACTTGTTGGTCGTAAAGCTGGCTAGCTGGGGAATTCACACTTTTTATGGCTTTCCAAGTTAGTTGGAATTATGTTGAGATATTTCTTTCTTTTGGTGGATTTGGTGTGAGGCGCCTCTAATTAATTTTTCAAAAATTTTGGAGAAAAATTGACAGTAAAAACTACACTTCTCCTTCAAAAACAACAACATAATTTTTAGGTAGAGCAAATTGCTAGTTTGAGTTATTGCAGTTGAGATTCCACGTCATTTCACCTAGTTTTTTCATGCTTGCAGTAGCAAGCCTAGGTTCCATTTTCTTCCACTAATGTACTCATATTTTTTAGATTAATACCATGTCTTATATTTTTGGCTCTATTTTCTATGTGTGCTGATTTTGGTTGTGTTATCATAATTTTATTTTTGTTGTAGCTAGTGCATGCAATTGATATTCACTCTTATTTCCTTGTTAGGAACATTACAATGGTATCATAGCATGTTCTTTGCCAACTGTGGGCGGAAAGGTAGGTGATGCCACCCAGGTACCAAGGAGTAGTGTTCCAAATAGGTAGAGGACAAGGTAGAGGAAGGGGTCATGATAGAGCATAAGAACTTGATCACTTCTCAAACACAGATCTTGATCACACTAGAGAGCATACAAAGAATTAGGGAGGTAATGAGCAGCCTAGGAAGAATGTTAATTTTTCTTAGGGCTATATTGTTCTTTGCTTTGATAATTGTATTTCCTTATTAACACATTACATTCACCTCATGTAATCATAACATTATTCAGGTTTACATCATTATTCAGCAACATATGCAATTATTTAGAAAGAAAAATAACATCATCATCAATGCAAGAGAACATAAAGGAACAATACAAGAAAAATGTTCACACATTGAGACACTAGGATTGGTCGAAGACCAGGGCAAAATCCACTATGGGGAAAACCCTTTCAAATTTTTCTTCTTATTAGATCATCACCAAATGATTCAGTTAAGTGAGTAAAATGATCCATATCTCCATTTATGTAACTATACAACAGAAACTACTACAACATCCATGAAATAAACCCAACAAAGCTTATACTCAAAATACTGATTCTGAAGTTTGTATTGAATTGTCACTCATTGCAGTCAATTTCTGAACCATGCGGTCACTGATCGTAATATTTAGACAAATTAGATTTCATATTTTAGTACCCAGTTGAATGGAGGAGGAGTCATCTAAGTGAATTTAGCAACCCATTCGCACCCTTAAGCTTGACGAGTGAGCGACTAGGGTCAGATCTGATCTGTGGAGAGCGAGTGTCTGTCTCTGTGAAAACCTTAACTCTCGGTCGCATGCACATCGATTTGTCTATGTGAATGAAAGGCTCTAGTCACATGCATGAGCCTTTATGGGAGTGATTATGGTCGAGATCCTTCTATGTTGTGCCTATGACTATGCTTGGAAACCTTAGATCTGAAATGCAAGCTTCAGTGCCTACAATTTCACCTTAGAGTGAACCTATTCCTCTACAAATGAGCTTCAAACCTGTGTGATCCAAATACCAAGATAGAAGAGTGTCTCATGATTGTGTCCATATGAGGTAGAGGTCACTTGTATTTATAGCCTTCCAATAGGGTCCACTTTGCTTTGGGGCCAACTTATCAAATATGTATATATGGGTTTTTATTCATAAATACATTTTCCCTTAGCCGATTTGAGTGATTGTTAGGTTGATTTTGGTCCTCTCAAAAAGAGGAATTCAAAGCAAACATTATCTTGATTGAGCAATGCAAAGTGGAATTTAACCATAGTTGCATATTTTTAACACTCCCTCTCAACTAGGGAGAATTACACCTGCCAATATCTGGTCGTCGATCAACATGACATCCTTTCATCATATCCTATCCAGTCTCAAGTAACATCATGTATTTTCACAGATCATATTAATTCATCTCTTTCTTATTCCTTCTTATATCTTGATTGTCTCTACTCATATGTTGAACATTCTCGAATATAAAAGAAGAAGAATTTGTTACCGGAGGGGAGCTTAAGCTACCACCCTTTGTTCACCAGGATATTAACGGATATCTATGTCAATAGGATACTACCTGAAATCTCATCAATGGGGAGTCAATTTGCATCATCATTGGAGAGCATATCATTGGGGATCACATGTCATCCTAGAAACCAATGATAATGAGGAAGGTCCTATTGGACACTCTCACCTCATGTCCATGATAGTGGGGAAGGTCCTATGGGACAATCTCACCCCATGTCAAGCAATATGATATCCAAACACACGGGGGAGCACATCTCAACCCTAGTATCATATTGGGGAGATCATTCTCAACCCGAAATCACATAGGGGAGAAAATATCAACCCAATCCTAAAACATATTGATCTTCCCATTGATGACTCTAAGAAGTCATGTGGTAAAACACTTGCATCATAATCCAGCTTGGAAGAGATACCCAAATTACCAAGAGGTAAGGATCACATGCCTCCAAGCCTCCTCAACCCATTGGCCAGACGGGGAGAGACAATCCTGACAAGCCCTTCTTGTGGGTATGATGCCAACTGGGGTATACTCTACAATGACCAAAGTTGGGGGAGATACTCAACTTGTTAAAACGAAAACGGATCACACACGTCCCACGGGTGATAGATAGGGGATAAACATATACAACCCTATTGTCTAGAGTTCCCTCAACCCAAAAATCCCTTCATCTCAATTCTACACCCTAGGAGGTCAAACAAGGGAGGAATAGTTGACTTAGTGTTCTTGATCAATGATGCTCTCTATAAATCATCAACATATCATCATATTAATATATGAAAATTATCATGTCTCAATAGCAGTTGTCTCATGTTCATACAGAGCATCAAATCAAATATCATGTTAGAACATAAATAATTATATAAATAAAAAAAGGTTACCATATTCATTCACCCTCTCAAGAAGGTGCTAACCACAAGCCTAAGCGTGTCTCGTACAACTGCACTGTCTCAATATATGAAAGTATTTATGTCCCAACTATATATGGGATTCTCTTCCAATCAGTTCCTACTTTTTTTCATAACAATGTATCCATGTCATATTTAGATCATGCTCACAAATATCTAAGGAGCTTCTTGATCTTGCCTCATAGTTATCCATGCTAGTAACATCGTACTCAACCTTGGCATGCTACAAACCTCTCATCCAATATATCATGGTAGATCTTTGTTGATGCTTGGAAATGTCCTAGCTCAACCTGTGAGAAAATTGCCCGGTCAAAGCCCTAATTAATCTCTTTTCCATTGTAATGGCAGGCTTGATTGGTTTGAATTGGTTTCCAATTACGTGAATCCTAGAACTAGCCTATGTTAACCTAGTCTAAGCTATCTAAACAAATATATACAATATGCATAAGAACGACCTTCAATTTGTTTAGGAGTGATGATGTTTATGATTAAAAAACTAAATATTAGAGAATCATCAGTATGATATAACCTTAGAAAAGATGACCTCTTAAACATGACTGAAATCGAGACTCAACCAAGCCACTATGAGGTTTTCTCCTTTGCAAGGAGTCTTAAAAAATAAATGCAACTATGCAACTGAACAGAAAAGGAAACCTATCTTGATTAAACACAAGATAACCTCATGCTTAGTCAAGAACTAAAAGTATTTTAATTGGAAGGGAAAGGACTGTTGAAGGGAAAATATTGTCGTTTGATCTCAAACTAAAAGATTCACTCAAAGACCCCAAAACAATTTGTAAATCTCCAATCTTTAAAACTCAAACATAAATAAAACAACCCTGGTAAGAACATACCAAGATGACTTTATTTACACACCTGAAATCAATGACATAGTGAGTTCATTATATGTTTTATACAAGAGAGAACAATCTTCTCTACTAGATTAGAAGATAACACAAGAAAAGTTTGTAGAGATAAATAAATAATGAACCTATCTTACAAATTGATTTCCATGAACTCATTTTAATGAAAGAAAATAACAATATCATCATTTATTCGTTTATAAAATATTATATTGACATGCTATTATAAAGCATCATGACATGAATTAGTATGTATATAAAATTAATTATAATTATTAATATATATATATATATATATATATTATATATATATATATTATATATATATAGATAGATAGATAGATATGATATAGATATATTAAAAATTAATTACAATACATACATGATGAAAAATGTTAACATGGCATAGAGCATGGATTAAAAAAAAACAATGATATTATTTGTTTTCACAAAATGCATAACGCACAAAATTGAGGTGCAAAAATGTTGAAACTCAACAATTGAACTCAAATTTCTTTGAAAGAAGTCTGACTCCAAGGCTACGCTCTATGTTTTATCTCCCTCCACATGCTAGGTTGCATGCTATGCTCCTACATATTCCACATATTAATGTTTCCTCTCAAAACACAACAATGCAACTAATGCATCCACAACAATAATACTACGTACACTCTGCATCCATAGTAATTAACTTTTCCTCATCAGCAACACTGCCTCCTCTAAAGGCTACGTGCCTCTAGCAATATCGTGTTTCTCTCTGGAAAACACTACACAAACACTATGTTTCTCCCCTGGCTAATGCTACTCCCGCGTGGTCATCAAACTCCCAATGCTCTCCATTGCAGTGTTCAATTCACTGTGCTATGTGCTTGTTGTAGTGCCCTTTTTTCCAAGCTCCAAATTTTCATTCTGCTTTTAATGTCACATTCAACTCACTGCCCACCGATCGACCACTTTCGTTTTTCCATCCCCCTCTAATCTGGAAAGGTTTGTTGTTCATGCCTAAGAAATCCAACCTCCCAACTGATCATGTATGCATGCATGATGGAAATCGCTTTCATATGCATGAATGAACCATAACATTCTCACTTAGCCATTGAAACTTGTGGAGCCTGATTATCTTCTTGATTTAGAGATCTTTGTTTCAGCTGGAAGTATACCCTAGGAAGACTATACACCCCTCTACGTAGGGGGACTTGTGCCTCATGCGGGTGTTCTCGGGCATTGCCCCCCAAAGCTAAAAATAGATGAATTCTAACATAAATTTGAAACAATATATCATACATACCTTATAGTATTCAAATACATGTGCACCTTCTTATTTTACATAAGAAGCTTGTATCTCTTTGTCTTATTTCCATCAAGCATCACTTTACCTTTTCCATCTCTAGCTTTTCTTTCCTGCAACTCAAATGATCCTCAAGAAAGATCTTATTTTCACATCTCATCAAGGATGTTAAAAGAATTCGAATACTCAAATATATATGCAGAAAGCATGAGTAATAGTCAAAACAATAATTAGATTTATAATTATAAACAAAAGTAAATACATAAAGAAGCATCATGAATTGAAAAGTACTTATCTTCAATGAAATATGATCATCTACCTCTTGAACCAACCTTCAAGATCCATCATTGTCCATAGTCCACTTGATGCCTTTACTATTTCATTCAACTTTATGAACAACCAGGCCTACTAGAGACCATCCCATCTAGGGTTACATCAAATTTGTCACAATTTCTTAATCATCTTCACATTGACCATGCTAGGGTTTATCTCAAACCCTAACCTCATAATATCCATCAAAGCCTAATACACAAATTTCCTAAGGTTACCTTCAAACCCTAGAATTATTTTAGGTCTCCTCCATCCTTTTCTTACTTCCATCAACAGTGTCATCATAGGGGTGATGTCCATGAATTTTCTTCAACCCAACTCTGATACCATGTTAATTTTTCTTAGGGCTATATTATTCTTTGGTTTGATAATTGCATTTCTTCATTAACACATTACATGCAACCAAGATCATCATAACATTATTCAGGTTTACATCATTATTCAACAACATATGCAATTATGTAGAAAGAATAATAGCATCATCATCAATGCAGAAGAACATAAAGGAACAATAGAAGAAAAGCATTCACACATTGAGACACTAGGATTGGTCAGAGACCAGGGGAAAACCCAGTATGGGGAAAACCCTTTCAAATTCTTCTTCTTATTTGATCATCATCAAATGATTCAGCAAAAGAGAGTAAAATGATTCATATATTCATTTATGCAACTGTACAACAAAAACTACTATGACATCCATGAAATAAACCCAACAAAGTTTATACTAATAATGTATTTATTTTGAAGTTTGTACTAAATTGTCACTAACTACAGTCAACTGTTGAATCCTGTGGTCACTGAGCGAAATCTTCGGACAATTGAGATTTCATCTTTTAGTTCCCAGTCACATAGAGGAGTCATTCAAGTGAATTTAGCAGCCCAGACGCACCCTTAAGCCTGGGGAGAAAGGTGGGTCATGAACAAGAGATGGGAGTCATGTGCATGCACACACAAACCAAAAATTGGGCACCCATACTTATGTTTAGACTATGAGACCCACGATGCCTTAATTCTTGGAGGAGCCAGGGAGGGAGAGGGAGCCAAATGCAAAAGTTGAGCTACTGTGGTATTTCACTAATGGAGTTGATGAGTATGAGGCTTTGGATCCTAGGAGCTAGAGAGTTTTTTCCTTTGGGGATTATTTCCACCTAAAGGAGAAGTATATATATAGTGTAGGAGTACTTTGAAGCGGAGGACAACACAAATAGAACCGAGATACATAGAAGTTGGCAGGGAAGTAACACTACCCTATTTTGATGGATTAACTAGGAGTTCAACCATGGCATGGATTCAAAAGTTAGACACATATTTCCACCTGAATCCCATGCGGGAGACAAATGTGATCAATTTTTCCACTCTAAATTTGGAGCGAGATGCACAGGAGTGGTCATACCATGAATTGGTCACATTCGGGGTATGCATCTATCACATTATACAATGAGTTCACAAGGAGGCTAGTGGAGGGATTTGATAGGAAGGAGCCTGAGTTATGCTTTAAGGAGCTAGCCAACCTAAAGCAGACAAGCAACATTGAGACGTACATGAAAGGGTTCTAGAGACTAGTTGTTATGGTCTCTGACATTTTAGAGATGAGATTAATCATGATTTTAATTGAGGGGATGACAAAGCCACTACATGGTTGGGTGAGAGCTTACAGGTTAGTGTCATTGCAGGATGCCATTAACTAGGCTAGGGACATGCTTGATGCGGTATCGAATACCAGGACACCATTACCTCCCAGGTCTACCTTTCCTCAGGAATATAACAACATTAGACTGCCTCAAAAGTAGTGGACGAGGTGAGGACAGCTAGATGATGAGACAAGGAGAGACCTCCTGAGGAGGAAGCTATGATTTGCATGTCAGGAGCCATGGGAATGAAGGCATCAATGCAACAAGGCTAAGGCCCATTACATGGAGGTGTTTATAGACAATGAGCAGGATGAGTTGGATGAGATGGAGACAAATGGAGGTTATTGTGGGACATAGACTATGAGAGGAGGACCACCACCACCTCTACCCACAAGGGGATTTATTGTTTTTCTTTGGGGAGTTCCAAAGTACTTGACATTGAGGATCAGGGGCATAGTGCAAGGGTAATGTGTGTCAGCATTGGTGGAAAATTAGGCTACCCACATTTTCATTAATGCACAGATGGTGGAGTGTAGAGGTATATACACAAAGGCTTTCGAGGTATTCTCGGTGCTGGCGCCTAGAGACAGGACCATTTAATGCATGATATATGTTCCTATTTTGACTTGACCATGGGGAACTACTCCATGACAAATAATTTCTTTCTTGTTGATGTGTCGTACACCAATGTGGTGATGGGTGTCTAGTGGCTATATTCTCTAGGGTGTGTCACTATTGATTGGAAGAAACTAGAGATGGAGTTCGTGGGGTTATATGGGAAACTGGTAATACTAAGAGGCATGCATTCATACCCCCCAAAAACTATGTCAACTCATAGGATGGAGGTTGATTTGAGACATAGAAACATAGTGTGGGAAGTAGATTTTTGTATCTCAGAGTCGGGGAAGCAAGGGCAAAAACCACACCCATATATTTTGGTACTATTCGAGAAGCATCAGGTAGTGTTCAGAGACATTCCTCTAGGTCATCCACCAAATAGAGGCTTTGAGCACACCATAGAGCTAGAGGAGGGAGTTCATGCAATCATTACCACTCCCTATAGACATACCAAGGTACACCAGTGTATAATTCCTTGTCGATTCAAATTGCTAATTGTAATTTACTAAAATAATACACTTGAATCTACTCTACAACTACGGAAACAATTAACGATCGTGAAATCGCAAAGCATACAAGATAAAGAATTCAATCAACACATTACAAAATGTTTTCCTGGGGAAAGCCACAGCTTAAAACCCCTGCTATTTATATATTACATTAGTCAAAAAAATATGAGAGGATTAGAATGATTTTCTCAAGCTCGAGCAACCTCTGCATTATCTCTATTTGTCTCACTACATCCTAGACAAGCCTTAGACATTACTTAACCAATTTTTTTCTTGCCCAAGTCCCTATTTCCTTACCCCATTTCCTTGGGAATTAGCCCCTATTAATTAGGGAAATTCCTCATCCAAAAGTACACAATGTGTCATAGGCCTTCCTCTGAATGCATGCACCACACGTACAGTTTGAATGATTATAGAACTGATAGTACACCGCCATTGAACTCCAATCTCAACTGGGTAACTCAAATTTCTTGCGTGAATGAGTTAATTATGGCTGATTTATCATTTAACTAGTTGAACACTGAAGTTTCACCCCATTGTTAGATCTCCTACTAGTTCCTCCAATAGTTGGAACTAGTCTAACTAGCATTAACTTAGTTTAACTGAATTAACTTATTACAACTCAAATTAAACTCACCCTGGTCTCCTAAAATTTAGGAGACACTCTATATGACTCAAGTTAGACCCTCAACTTGAATTAACTAAACCAACTAAGTCAAACTAACTTAGTTAACTTGTACAAGTTGTCATGTGATGTGGAATTACAATTTTCTTCTAATTTAATTCAAGGGAAAATTAAATTAGAATCTTTCTTGGTGCCATTTTCAACACTCCCTCTCAACAAGAAAGTGATTATCAGATACCCCAATATTGCCTCTATGGAACTCAAATTTGCCTCTTGACAGTGCCTTAGTAAAGATATACACATCTTGTTTCTCTGTAGGAATGTACTATAGCAAGATGATTTGCCTCTACACACAATCTTTGCGATGGTGATACTAGATGTCGATATGCTTGGATCGATCATGAAAAATTGGATTCTCAGATAGTTTTATACAACTATGATTGTCACAATAAATCATTGTAGGATCCATCTACTGACCAAATAACCCAACAAGGATCTTCCTCATCCAAATAGCCTCATAAGATGCTTGACTAGCAACCATGTACTCTGCTTCTACTGAACTAAGTGCAACTGATCTCTACTTCCTGTTGTACTAGGAAACTGTTGCTAACCCAATACTAAAGATTCCCCCTAGTGTGCTCTTCCTGTTTGATGGGATCCCTGCCCAATCTCCATCTGTGAAGCCTTGAATCTTCACTCCCTTTATTTGTCTCTACCAAAGACCACATTGAGTGGTGCCCCTGAGGTATCTCAACACATTTTTATCTTCCTTCCGATATATTTTTGTTGGCTTAACCATTGCTTGACTAATCTGGTTAAATGCAAAACACATGTATGGTCGTGTGTTCACCAAGTACATAAGTGAACCCACAAGCTACCTGTAAATGGTAACCTCTACCACTTCACCTGAAGTAGCATCTTCCTTCCTCCAATTCCATACTAGAGGAGTCTCCATGGGTTTGTTTCTCTCCATGTGAAACTTCTTCAGTATATGTTTGTCATTCTTTCCCTAAGAGACAAACAATTCCCCATTTCCTTGCCAAATTTCTAAACCAAGGAAATAATGCATGAGCCCCATGTCTTTCATCTCGAATTCTCTTGTCAAATCCTCTTTGCAAGATCTTGTCAACTTCTCATCACCTATTAGAATTAAATCATCGACATATATACTATAATCAATAATTTACCTTCAACCACAATATGGTAAAGGTTTGCATCTGCTTCAATTTTGATGAAGCTCAACCTCGTGAAATAACTACCGATCCTGGTGTACCAAGCACAGGGTGCTTATTTCAATCCATATAATGCTCGCTTGAGTTTACAGACATGTGACTCTTTGTCAAAGGTCTCAAATCCTTCCAAATGGTTTATGTACACCTATTCCTCAATCACTCTATTGAGGAAGGTTTTCTTCATATCCATTTGATGTATCTTCCATCCCATCTCCGTTGAAAGTGCTAGAATATATATGACTGAAGAGTATCTTGCTACTGGAGCAAAGGTGTCCTTGTAATTATTTCCCTCCACCTGAGAGAACCCCTTGGCCACAAATATGGCCTTATGTTTCTTGACACTCCCATATGTTGCTTGCTTTACCTTGTAGATCCACCTAGAATCTACTACTAACTTGTCCTCTGGCCTTGGGATAACTTCCCAAGCATTGTTCCTGATAATGGAATCATATTCCTTTACCATGGCATCAACCCATATTGGTTTCTGCACTGCTTCCTCGAATGAGGATCGCTTAGTCTCTACAGTCGCGCTCATCAGAGCCATGTATCCATTGTACCGATCTGGTGACCTCCTCTTCCTGCGTTGTGATGTGGGTGCTCCCACATTCTCTCTAGCATCATGCATCATTATGTCAGCTTCTCTCGTGCACTTCCATCTATCTCTGGATGTCTCTATATGAGTTGGTGCTTCCACTCTCTGCTCCTCTACTTGTCACTGCTCCACAACATCCTGAGGTTCTTCCTTTGGAGCTAAAATCTCCTCAATTGCATGCAATTGAAGCTCCCTCTTAAGGGAACATCTCACGGCCTTCTCTTCATCACATTTCACATATCTAAAAAAAACTATCATCCTGTGAGATGGAAGGTACGCCCGATAGTGGTGAGGTGTATCAGTGTACCCTCAAATATTCCCAACTCTGTTGTTAGTTCTAGCTTTTTCCTTGCATCCTTGGAAATACGAGAATAAACTAATGAACCAAAGATCCTGAAGTGTGCCACGTCTCATTTCTTACATGAAAAAACTTCTTCTAGTGTACCCATCTTGAGAATTCGATGAGGACTCATGTTTTGCACATATATCGTTGTGTTGCATGCTTCAGCCCACAAGTGCAACGATAGGCCCTGATCATGCAAAATTTCTCATGAACCTCCCACAATACTTTTGTTCATCCTTTCAGCAACCCCATTTTGTTGTGGGTTATGGGGTGTTATTAACACCCGTCAAATTCCTTTTGATGCACAAAAGTTCTTGAAATCATTTGACACATATTATCCATTGTTATTGCTCATGAGAGCCTTCACTTTCTTGTCTGTGTCTTTCTCAACAAGTGCTTTAAATTCACACAATTTTGAGAGCGTATGGTCTTTCTTTTGCATGAATAATATCCATCACTTATGTGAGAAATCATCTACAAATATCACTTAATAGTTGTGCTTGGTTGTGGAGGTTTTCGAGAATGGTCCACACACATTTGAGTGAACTCTTTCAAGGATCGCTTATGCTCGACTGTCCTTTCATGAAAGGTCGCTTTGGTGTACTTCCCCAATGTACACCCTTTGCATGTATCTCACTGCTCTGGTGCACCCCTAGGAAGTCCTGTAAAAATATATCGCATGATATTCAAAGCTCCATGGTGCAAATGGCTCAATATTCTGTGCCATAATTTAGTGATGTATCGGCTTTGCACCTTCTCTAATTTTGTGCTCATTGTTGCACAATATTCTATATCTAATTTGTATAGGTTCTTCACTCAAACCTTGATCTGATTCACTTGTATTGTGGTCATATGTCTAAGGAAAGCCTTCCCTTTGCTAAATATCACATCATAGACACAGTCTTCCAACATAGAAACTGACACTAAATTATTCTTCAGACCCGAAACATACATGACATCTTTTAATGTGAAAAAAGAACCAAACTCCCTCTGAAAAGTAATTGTACTGATACCGGTTGCGCTATAACTTCCATCATCTCACATATTGATGTGCATATGGAGGTCCTTCTACTCCAAGTTAGTAAAAAATTATTTGTTTCATGTCTTATGGAATGAGGCTCCACTATCCAAATACCACACACTACCCATCACCCATGTCACCATGCATGCAATGAGGGTGAAATCCAACTTGAATTGTGAAGCTAGAGCTTCACCTGCCACTCCTTCTGAGGGGTTCTTGCGAACCTTCTTGTGCGGACACTTCGTGTCATGGTGTCTCATCTCACAACAGTGAAAACATTTGACCTTCGACAAGTCTTTCTTATTTCCCACCTAACTAGAATATCCTTCGAATTGGAATTTATATCCTTTCCTTTTATTTTCCTTTCCATCCAAGGCACAATTCTCCTCATCGTCATGCTTAGATGAGGTTCCATCTATGATGTTCTGCCTTATCTCTTCTTGCACCAATTCGGACCACAACCGCTCCCACTTTGGTAGCTTCTCCCTCCCATTTACTGAATCTTGATTGTTATGTCAGCTCTTAGGAAGGCCTAAAAGTGCTAGGATGACCAAATCATCTTCAACAACTGTAACACCAACACTCCCAAGCTCATCCTGACATTTTGTGAACTTTCTCAAGTATTGTGGTATTGTGTCTCCCTTCTCCATCTTGATTTTGTGAAGCTTGTCCTTCAGTGCCAGCTTCCTATGGTCACTTCTATTCTAAAACAAGTCTGTCAAGGCCTTCCACACTGCATATGGAGTCTCCTTCCCATGGAGGTTCAAGACAATATAATCTCAAACTCCTTTAGGTAAGGTCCTTCTTGCCTTGGATACATTCTTTTTCCACCCTGCCAGATTATGTGCATCTGTAGCTACTGGTTTTAGAACATTGTTATCAATGTATTCCTTCAATCCATTATCTTCCATGATTTCTTTCATCCGGTCCTTCTAAACAATGTAATTTGAGATACCCTCAAGGGCATACTTGAGCCTTAGACCATAGAATGCAATTCTGATCTTGCTGCTAGCTCTGGAGAATAGATCCGCAAAACTCGTTCCTCCTACAAAGACAAACTCATATTCATCTCTTCTATTATGATTTCATCTTTCATACCATGTATATATTCCTTGTAGCTTTAAACTACTAATTATAATTTACTAAAATAATAGACTTGAATCTACTCTACCAACTACAAAAACAATTAATGATCGTGAAATCACAAAGCATACAGGAGAAAGAATTCAATCAACACATTACACAATGATTTTCTGGGGAAAGTTGCAACTAAAAACCCCTGCTATCTATGTATTGCATTAGTCAGAAAAATATGAGAAGATCACAATGCTTTTCTCAAGCCCGAGCAA
Organism: Pinus taeda; assembly: GCA_000404065.3. Lineage (NCBI taxonomy): Eukaryota > Viridiplantae > Streptophyta > Pinopsida > Pinales > Pinaceae > Pinus > Pinus taeda. Next base: position 49,863 of record APFE031499410.1, read on the forward strand.
CCTCTGCACTATCTCTATCTATCTCACTACATCCTAGACAAGCCTTGGCCAATACTTAACCAATTTTCTTCTTTCCCAAGTCCCTATTTCCTTGTGTTATTTCATTGGGAATCAGTCACTATTAATTAGGGAAATTCCTCATCCACAAGTATGTAATACATCATAGGCCTTCCTCTAACTGCATGCACCACTTGTATAATTTGGATGATTATAAAACTGATAGTACACTACCCTCGAACTCCAATATCAATTGGGTAACTTGAATATTTTGCATGCATGAGTTAATTATGGTTGATTTATTAGTTAACTAGTTGAACAATGAAGTTGCGCCCCACTGTTAGACCTACTACTAGTTCTTCCACCAGTTGGAACTAGTTTAACTGGCATTATCTTAGTTTAATTGAATTAACTTATTACAGCTCAAATTAAACTCACCTCGGGCTCCTAAAATTTAGGAGATACTCTACATGACTCAAGTTAGACCCTCAACTTGAATTAACTAAACCAACTAAGTCAAACTAACTTAGTTAACTCGTACAAGTTGTGATGTGATGTGGAATTACAATTTTCTTCTAATTTATTTCAAGCGAAAATTAAATTAGAATCTTTCTTGGTGCCATTTTCAACAACTAGAATGAGATTTTTGGGGATATTTTGGATTTGTTGACATTAGGGCACATTAGACCCAACTTTAGTCCCTTTGCTTCTTCAGTTGTTTTGGTGAAGAAGATGGATGGGACACTTCACATGTGCATTGACTATAGGGCCCTGAACAAGAAGACATTAAAGAACCGTGCACGATTCCATGCATTAATGAGATGATGGATGCGCTTAGAGGGGCTAAGTACTTCTATAAGATAGATTTTCATTGGGGATACCACTAGATTCAAGTGAGAGAGAAGGATATCCTGAATACTGCATTCTGATGCCACTATGCGTACTTTGAGTTCTTGGTGATGCCCTTTGGACTAACCAATGCACCAACAACATAACAGTCTTTCATGAATCATAGGTTCTACAAGAAACTACGTAGATGTGTGTTGGTGTTCTTTGATGAAATTCAGATATACAACAGGACTTGGGAGAAGAAATTATGACACTTAGAGGAGGTCATACAAATCTGAGAGAGACAATAATTTTATGCCGATATGTCCAAGTGTGAGTTTGGATTGATAGAGATTATTTATATGGGACACGTGATTGGGGAGGATGGAGTTAGAGTACATCAGGAGAAGACCAAGGCCACTTTGGATTGGCGTATGCCTAAGAATGTGACTAAGTTGTGGGGATTCCTAGGTAGTTGCACCTATTATAGACAGCTCGTGAAGGGGTTTTCTTAGCTAGAAGCACCATTCACAGATTTGAAAAATAAGGGGGTGTTTGAGTGAAAAAATATGGCACATAAGGATTTTGAGCACCTCAAGATAGTGATGAACAATTGCCAATATTGGTCTTACCTGATTTTTGCAACCATTTGTGTTTGAGTAGATGCACCTGGAGAAGGCATTGGGGTGGTTTTGATGCAGGGAAGTCACCCAATTACATTTGAGAGCTGGAAGCTATAGATTCACGAGAGGTTGTATTCCATATATGACAAGGAGATGTTGGCCATTATGCATGCTTTGGCCAAATTATGACGGTACTTGGTGGGAAATAGGTTCAAGGTGAATAGTGTTCACAACAGCCTTAGATTCCTTTCAGAGTAGAAGAAACTTCAGGAGAGGCATAAAAAATGGTCCAGTAAGATCCATGCTTACAATTTCAAGACAGAGTATTTCAAGGGAAAGAAAATTATAGTGGCAAATGAACTCTCTAGGAGGCCCGCAACACTCTCACTGATGGATATCACTCATGATTGGAAGGCACAATTGATGGTAGAGTATTCGAAGAATCGACATACATGCAAGATCTTGGATGGTACTTTTGAGGATGACATATATCGGGTGATGGATGAGGTCATATACTATAAGGAAAAAATATATTTGGTGTTCGGATCACAGTTGAGAGAGAAAATATTGCATTCAACTCATGACTCAACCATGGCAGGCCATCAAGGGTTTTTCAAAACATACAGGACTATCAAGGAGCGCTTCACTTGGAGAGGCCTTAAGGAGGACGTTCTTAGGCAAATTTTAGAGTGTAATGTTTTCTAGAGGAAGAAAGGGGAGCACACACATCTAGCTGGCCTACTACAACCCCTTCCAATTCCGAAGAGGAAGTGGGAGAGTGTCTCCATGGATTTCATCATCGTTATTCCAACAACACAAGGGTGTGATTATATCTATGTGGCGGTGGAAGATTTAACCAAGTTTACTCATTTCTTTGTTATTCCATCTAGGTTCTTAGCTTCACAGGTAACTAAGATTTTATTCAGAGAGGTATTCAAGTTGCATGGTATTCCCAAGACCATCATCAGTGACTAGGACAACAAGTCTATGGGGGAATTTTGGTAGGAATTGTTTAGATTGGTGGGCACCAAGCTTACTCCCAACACTAGCTACCACCCCCATACATATGGGAAGATGGAAATCGTGAATAAATGGTTGGAGGGGTACTTTTGAAACTATGTGACAGGGTAGCAACGCGCATGGGAAAAGTGGCTACACTTTGGAGAGTACTGTTACAACATCACTTACCATATTTCCATCAATATGTCACCATTCCATGCCATCTATGGTTATGATGCATTATATTTTGTTGGCATGGTTTTTAGAGACAACCAAGCCCCTGGGGCAAAGGATTAGATACAGGAGAGCCAAGAGGTCTTGACATTAGAGAAATTTTGAGGTTTAAAATGGGCCTCAAACAAAAATGTACAACCAAAATCAACTTTATAAGAACCAATAGGATTCAATATGACAATGTCAACCATGGGGGATGATTCACCATTTTTGGAGTAAAAAGTAAAAATATTAAAAAATAATTCAAAAAAAAACAAAAAAAAAAAAAAAAAATTCAACTCGTACTTTCAACTTATCTCCCTATTGTTTTACTCAAATTTAGAGTGGGAGAATTTGTTGGATGCATAATTTAATTCCTCATCCAAGGAGTACCTATGTTGCATACTTTCAATGGACCCTACTACATGAAAAATGAGAAATACTTGAAAAATGTGATTTCTATAATGTTTTTTCAACTATTTCTAAATTTTCATGTAGCAAGGACCATTGAAAGTATGAAACACGAGTACTCCTTGGACGAGTAATTAAATTCCGCATCCAATGAGTGACCTCACTCAAAATTTGAGTAAAACCATAGGGAGATAAGTTCAAAATATAGGTTGAAAAAGTAGTTTTTTTCTTTTTCCCCTCTAAAATTTGATGATGTAATCTAATATTATTTTATTATTTCCACTATTATTTTAGAATATTCCTTATGAGTCCTATTTTAAACCTCAAAATTTCTCTAATGGGGCTCTCAAAGACAATTTGTAGATAGTACAAAACCAGCATAAGATGTATGTAGACAAGCATTGGGTTGAGAGACACTTTTAGGTTGAGGACTTAGTTTTTCTGTGTCTCGAACCATATAGGAAATCTACAGTGAAGTAGAAGCGAGCTGAGAAGCTCAAACCAAGTTTTTATGGGTTGTACAAAGTGACCAAGTGGATTGGAGAGGTGGATTATGAGCTAGATCTCACACCAGGGAGCAAATTGGTAAGGTGTTCCATGTGTCTTGCTTGAAAAAAACCTTGGGACAATAGGTGACAACTACCACAGAATTTCCACCCTTGGATGATGAAGGACACTTGTTTTTGGTATCAGAGGCTATTTTGGAGGTGAGAGAGAGGAAGCTCAGAAACAGGATCATCAAGGAGTTTCTTGTCAAGTGGAAGGACCTACCAGAAGAGGATGCCACATGGGAAGGAGAATAGGCTCTACAACATCCAGCATTACAGTTTCTTGAGGACAAGTAACTTTTGGGCAGAGAGGACTATCATGTCCCCAATAAATTATTTTTCTAAGTAAAATACTCATTTTTGCAATTTTGGCATTGAGAAAATATTTTGGTGTGTAAACTTAGGAAAGGTGGGTCGAGGAGTCAATCACTTAATTTTTTGGGAAAAGGAGGAAATAAAAATTAGAGAAAAATGGAAATTATTTTGTTAGTGGAATATGGGGGACACTTAAAAATAAAGGGAATTTGACCCCATAGAGAAATTTGCACTAGGAAAGGAGGGAGAAAGAAAAGGGAGTTTGAATTAGTGAAGAAGGGGATCCATTAAGGGGAAAGGAACCAACATTTATAAATACTTGTTGGCTTAGTGGGGCCTGACCCAAGTTTAGAAGTGATTTAGCCAAGAAAATCCTGATACTACTGGCCCTTTCAACAACAGTCTGCAGAGCGTGGACTGAGGTCACACTCAAAGTAGTATGAGAGGGTGCTAGAACCAGGTTTTCACACCTTGGGGATGTTTGATATGAGGTGATTGGTATGCGGTCCAACCTTCGCACTTACTGTGCTACGCGCACTTGCGGGTACCCCAAGTTCTAGCCGCAACTTGACCCATGTTATTTACCCAAGTCTTCCTTAATTAGTCTTCGTTAGCTAATTACTTAGATTAAATTCACATATAAGCATTCATACGAGTATTCATCAAGTGCGCGCAGTAAATAAACAGAGTAAAAGTAATGAATAACATCAACATAAAGATTCCAGAACAGATGCACAAAATAAACTTCTCTTTATTATCTTTCAATCCCAAGTATAGACCTGACTCTGCCTCGCGAACTCAGTTGCAGGGATCCGTGCACTCAATTGTAGACTCTACTAGGCCTCTACAGACTGAGCTACAGAGCCTCTTCCTACCACTATGACCCAGTACACTTCAAATTCCACTCTATGCTCTAACCATGCCTTCGCTATTCTATCTATTCTCTACTTAGATTAAAAACTATCTTTACACTTAGAGCCTCGCACTATTTATACAATCCCATGGTCCGCAGACCATGGGTAGGCCGACACAACTTTACAATAAATTATGATATTTTAGGGCAGATAGCCCTATGACTCGATTGTATACTTTGCACTCCACACCTGTACTTCGAGGAGTTCTACACCATCTTTGACCAAAACTTGGGCTTTGAGCCCCAAAACCTATTGCGGGGGATCCCATGCCCAATAGGCCCCCAACAGAATCATCATGACTAGTCCCAAGTCACTCCGTTGGTGCGGCGATCTTTGCGCGGAGTCCATCCAACAGGTCTCGCGCAGCTTGGGTGTCGACAACACATTGTTCCACTGTCTATTAAACTTGTTGCACGCGTATCTCTAAACCATTGTGAGTAGGGTCACATTCCTGTCTAACTGCATAAAGTCCCTGCATTTGTGCCAGCTTTCCTTCAATGGTAGCTGTAGTTGTGAAAGCTTCATCGATCCACGTCTGGATGCACGCTTTAAGCAAGGCTTCTTTTTGTCATGCAGTGTCTAACTGGTCCTTTAATTCCCTTGCCTGCTGTAGTTTGGCAAGTCGTTGAGTAAGGACGACCGTTTGCGTGATCCCCTGGATATTGTCATACTCCTGCTGCAACTCGTGCGCCTCTGTCTCTAGGCGTTGTAGGTTTGGATCTTCCTGCAGGTATGTAAGCATGGTTAGTGCATGATCCAGTAGCCCGACACAATCTTGTACCGCTTGGCTAATTTTCTCCACCCCCATTTGGATAGCGCGGGCACTGATCCGGATTTAAATAGGAACGCAACAAAATACAGAGATAACCATATAAACAAATATGTAGTGGAAATAATACTTCATTTCATTAATGGAAAATACTGAAATATGCTTACAACCAGAAATGGAAATAAACCAGCTAAGGCGATGGTAGCTTATCTCTGAGAAGAGATGTGGTGACTACATGCCT
>APFE031499410.1:57881-82277 GCA_000404065.3 Pinus taeda
CATCAATTTCTCGGGGTCGTAACTTTGGCATACGATCTCCGTTTGACGCATATGATAGCTCGTTAGAAAGATCTATCAGAGAACTACCACTTTGGGAAGGGCAACATCGGTCCATGGACCCATGTTGCCCACATATTTCCCAAAAAACGTCGTTTAGGGCCTCAAAACGGCTCCGGAAGTTCAGGACCTGAAAAAACTGCTAAAAATAGTAAATTGTGCTACAATTACGGAAACTGAAAAACTGAAAGAGACAGTTGCGAGGGTCCAAATGGGATAGGTGGGTGGCCACCAACATCCACCTGAATCAGGCACGTTTCTCTCTGTCTTCTAGGGGCGTGGAGGGTTGCGCCTTCAACCGTAGCTCAGCGATCTGCAGGTTCAGCTCCAACTGAACCTTCGTCATTTCCTCCCTGGCCTCGCAGACTCTGACCACCAATCGGTGGACCCGCTTTGCTACTGGTAGCCCTATCGACACAGCCAACTCTAGGACAGTCCTACACACATCCTCTACTGCCTGCTCCAGTTCATGAGCTCGTGCAACCAACTCATCATTCTACAGGCTGAGTTGATCCATGTTGATTTTATTCTCATTCAAGACATGGATCGTGCAGCCTTCCCTAGTGCGGAGCTCTGTGATGACCCCATCCTGTAAATGTTACAGGGTTTCACGCGACAAGGTTTCCAAGTTTAAGTCGACGCCTTTCATGCTGCTCGTTGTAGCCCGATTGACCTCGCTTGCTGCTGCTAGGGAGCCTTCTGGCAACACGAAAGGGTTGTCCCTAAGGGCGTGAAGCGTCTGTTCGGCCTCTGTAGTTCTTGCTGTCATGTACAAAGTCATTGTACCTATTTGGCGGGGTTGTACCTGTAAGCCTTGTAGTTGCGTGCTGAGCTCCCCCAACATAGTGTTCTGCTCCATCCTTATTTCTTGGAGTGCGTCCTTTGTGACCTCATGAACCGTTTCACTGATGTTAAATAGATCACCTTTTGTGAGCATGATCAGGTCAATGGATGTCTTTGTTACCTTCACCTTCTTCTTGGGAGTTGTTTTCACAGGGACGCGTGGCTGCTTGAGTTGGGTCGATGCTGAACTAGGGTCCGCGCGCTCTTTTGTCTTATCCACTTCCCCGGTCTGTTGCCCCGTGGACATCTCTTGACCCTCCTCAGGCTCTTCTATTGGCACTTGTGGTTCCTGCCATCTGTGTTGTTGCCGCTGCATTAGCCGTCTTCTGCTATGTAGTTGCTTCTTGTTCCTAGCGCCTCTTTTCAGCCAGCTACGAGATGTGTAGCTTGGTGTCCTTCTTCCTTTTCTGGGTTGTAGCCTTCTCCATTCCTGCCAAGTTTGGGGCGTGACACTCCAAAGGCCATGAATCTATCACTGCGAAGATCACATCATCCATTGCAATGAAGGGAAGCTTCACCAATTTCTGCACTGGATCCTTGCGCGCCTGGATATATAGGTTATGCATATCTGCCTTGAACTCTGTCGTGCTGTACAAGCTGTTATAAACCATGGGAGATAGTCGTGGCCATCGGTTGATCCACATTTGGATGCTTGCCTCCATAAACACCCAGAGCACCTTTGTCTCATGAATCTTATTTATGTCTTTTGTAGCCCAGAGCGAGGTGCACCTCACAGCTTCAGGCAGATCATGCTCGATATTGGGAAACTAGCTATCCTCCAGTAATTCCCCTACAACCAACAAGATGGATAAGGGCAACCATGTGTAGTGGAAGGTCTTACCTTACTCCTGGGCCTCCTTGTAGTTCGTCAGAAACTCCTCACAGAGCAACTGTGCCCAGTTGAATTGTACCCCCTCTGCGCACTGCTCTGCCAACGCAATCACAGACGTTGGTACTTCATCAGCACGACATTTGCTCATCAACTTGCCGGCCAACAGCTGGGTGGTTATGCACACCCCTTTTTCCTTAATGCTTGCGATTGCATACCCCCACTTTTTCTTCTCTAGTTTATACTTGGCCTTCATAGCTTCTACGAGGGCCAAGTCGCTACTTTTTCCCACTATGGCCACGGGGTCATGTCCTTTGAAGGGTAGTCGAGAAATTCTATGAATTAGGTCGGTCGTGATGGGAATAGGCTCCTCTAGCCAGAGATACCCATCATGCACCAGGCACAGCAGCTTCCTGATGATTAAAATGGTGATGGGCGTGTGGTGGTAGTGGGGTATCCATTGTAGATGGAGTAACCCAACCTTCTCTACACTGCACAACCATTTTGGCGGCTCCAAAACTATAAAGGGCCCCTCTGAATTCTACTTCATTAAAATCTCCATGGCCAGGTGTGGGAACTTATCACTGTCTGCAAGGTCCCAATCCTCGAACTTCATTGTAGGTACTTGTCCCAAAGGCGGGCCTTCAAACCTTATATCGTCAAGGAGGAGTGGGGTCTGGAGTGCACTCTTCGTGGCCTCCAGGTATTTTGGTATCTTGGCTTTCTCTTTCCACGGGGGACGTACATATGTAACTTTTTTGTAGAAGGCATTAGTGAGACATCCTCCTCCACATCGTCTTGCGCCTCAATTTGAGCGATTAAAGCTTACACGTCTTCCTCCTCTTCGTTTGATTCAACGGTGATGACTTTTCATTTTTATTCCATTGACAATTTGCCGAACCATGTGTTTCTTGGGGATACACAGACTAGGCCCATAGTCTTCTTATCTTTCTTCGGTCGCGGCATTCATGGTGATTTTGGAACTTCTGGCGCAATTGCCACCTCTCCAGGCTCCTCATGGGCCATGTGGGGTTCCACGGTATCTTTGGCGAATCACACTGTTGTTCTGGTAGCAGTCATCGTGTCTACAGTCCAAGGTGGTAAGAGTACACGACGCTTACTGCTCTGTAATTTCTCAATTCTCAAACAACCAAGTGTTGCCTCATGGCTAGCCCTGGGGATTTTATAACATCTTTTGAATTTGAATTCGACCACTCCCCCCACTTCTGAGTCATTAAATCCTTCTTCGTGGCAGATCATCCCAAATATAGCTCTTAATTCATGTCTTAATTGCATGTCGCCCGCTCCTCTTTGCCTTAAATTGGACATATTGTCATGAACAGTGACACCAACGGTCACCTCCTAGCCTACCCGCGCGGCAGCGCAGCCGCCTATGTGTGGGCGTGACCCCTGTGACATATTGATCCTGCACGCAACCTCCTTATCACGCAGCTCCCACATAGACTCTTTTATAGTCCCGCGCTCTCTTTCAACTACTTGGAGCGTTGAGACTGTGCTTCCGACGGCTAGTCAGGTGGTCGCACCACCTGTGCGAGACTGCAATTCACATTCCAGCCTAGTCCATGGGCACTTCTGAATTATCCTTGTGATAGTTAGCACCATGCGTTCTTCCTTCTTTGGTGTGATCCACTACTTGCTTTGTCTAGTAGGGTGCGGTCACAGCCATGGTAGTAGAGTCACAAATGCTCAGCGACAATCTTCTAATGTAGTAGTATGGTTGTCCGTATCTTGTCTGGTCACGCTGAGTCCATCGACGCAATTTCATTTTCCTAGATTTTGATCTCCATGTCCATTAACATGCTTTTCTTCCTCAGTCGTACCCGATCTTCTTCGAGTTTGCGAAGCTTAAGGTCCCCTCACTAAACGGCTTCCTAAATCTGCATATATTCGTTCTCATGTAGCTACATAATTCCTTCATCACGGTCCTCACGTACTGTCCCAACTGTGGGAGCTATTGCGTGAGGATTCCTTTCCTTCAAAATTATGGTCTCGACTCCGCTCCTCAGCTTCAGAATCGTCTCCGCACTCATGTTTTTGCACATGGCCCTATGGGCCCATCGAACCACTGGTATGCACAGGTCCCAACCAGTTCATCTTGCCTGGTGAACCTCGTTCAGGACTTTGCATACCTTTTTTAATGCTTCTACGTGGAATGTTTGTGGTTCGCATCGCCCTTCCTACTGCTGCGTCCTGTTCCGATTTTCGATCCATAGTTTGGGGTGTGCTTGAGTGGGCTACATAGCCCATGTCTGTACCCATCAAGACAGGTGGGCATGCAAGTTTCTTCATCCTCGCTGACCGACTTTTGTTTGAAGCTGGGGTCTTCCAAATTGTAGGCGCATCATCCTTCTACATCTGTGCCAGTCCTCAAAATTTCCTTAATGCGCATCCTGTTAGACTCCGTCCTGTCAGTCCCTTGTCAGAATCAAATTCACTGTTGGGCTTCAGATTTGATCTCATTTTGCTTTGATAAACTTATCTAGTTATCCATTTATCCCTTATTTTCACCTCATCCATCTCATTTTAATGAATATTTGGTGTTTAATCAGGTATTTAACTTTGATTTATCAATTTCTAAAGTTTTTATTAAAGTTTGAGTTTAAGTGCAATTTTGGCAGTTTTAAGAAATTCCCATAATCACTTCATGGTTGATATGGATGCAGGCCACCTCAGCATGAATGGGATGCATGAATAGAAGGCTTGGGAACTAGGACCAAGCCACCTATGCTTGGTTTCAACAGAATGAGTTTTCTTATGCCTTTTTGGAGCTAGTCAATCATGACTAGTCATCCAGAAATCCCATCTAGATAGGGCTGTTTTGGGATTCCCTGATTTTAGTCATATTTCTTGGGATGAGGGAGTTGGATTCGACTTGGATAGGTGGATTAGGATAGCTATGTTTGTTAGAGTGATTTCAGATCAGTTGGTTTCATAAACTCATTATTTAAGAGCCACACTTTGATGGCTCAACACACTTGACATTTGATACTTTTATGCTGTAATATTTTTGGTGTGAAGACTTAAGTTGGAGACTTGTGCTACTTTCATTTTGCTGATCAATACATGGATGTTTGACTGATCTAAAGCTTTTGATATCATCTTCATAAGTGTGCAAGGCAAGGGTGGAGGGCCCCTAAACCAAGCTAAGTACACTTCCAAGTTAGACTAGTTTTATTTCATTGCAAATCTGGTTGATGATAGCTTTAGTTTTTCCAAGTCTTATTTCAGATTGCATCATGGTTATTGATTTCATTTGTTAATGGTTTATTCATCATCTAATTGAGTTGGCAAGCAAGTGCTCAAGTTGAGCATTCTCTCTATGAAATGGTGAATTAGATTTAGTCTTTTATTTACATGCAAACAGTTTGTTTCCATTTAGATTTATATCTTGAGATGAATGAGTTATTATGGAAAACTTTGAATGTCTCTTAAGTTAAGAGCTCTTTTTCATGTATGATTTATGCATCTTGAGTCTTTGATTATAATATCTAATTCATTAAAGTCATAACTGAGGTGAGAGCAGATCTCTTGAGTCAAGAACTCTTTCAATGTTTCCTCTTTTAAGCTGATTGAATTAAGAGTTTTAGATATATGTTTCCATAGTTTCTTTTGTCATTTATCTTTCAAAGTTTAGTTATACTTGATCTTCACAAATAGTGGATTTGCCTCCAAGTTTCACAAACCCGGATTGATAATAATACTTGCGTTAATTTAGTCACATAAATTAGCTCAACATGGACCTACGCATGGTTTTGTGCATGGATTTTTTTTTGGGCATGGTGGTTTTCTGTCCATCGTATTTTGTAGATCCGATCAAGGGAACTATAATTATGTTCTAATATAGGGTTAATGGATTGGGGTTTATGGATGCTTCGGCACGTATATATATGTATTGTAATATTGAAAAGAATATAATGAAAAATCAATCTAGTAGTCCCAGTTTTGGGATCTAGGGGAAAATCTCTCTATATATCTATTTTATGTTTTATGCTCTCGCTATTCCTTATTTTTTGTTTTTATATTTCGTATGCAGGTAATTTCTGTACGGAGTTAAAACCTACAAAATTTTAAAGGTTTTGGAAATATCTCAAAACCTCGTTGCTCCTAGCCCTACTTAGACGTTGGATGGATTAGGTAAGTCTCCTACGATGTTCTAGATACCTCTTATGGCTTTATAAATTTGAATTTTGATGGGGCATCTAAAGGGAACTCGAGGCCCATAGGGTTTGCAGGAATATTTAGGGACAACATAGGAAAACCCATTTTCTTTTATGTGATATATTGCAGCAACAAGAGTAACAATGTGGTTGAGTTTACCACCATGGTTCATGGTCTAAATCTGGCCTAGGAGAGGGGATACTCACGACTTTAGATCTATGGAGATTCACTTTTGGCATTATTAGTGGTTCAAAAAATTCTTAATGGCTCACCAATTCAAAAGGTGATCAAGAGTTGGAGGCTAGATCTCTTGGTACAAAGAATCCAATACTTGTTTATTTCTCTCCCTTATTTTATCACAACCCATTCGTTGAGAATACAGAATAGGGAAATGACTTTGCTTGCTAATTAGGGGATTCAGGATTAGAGTCTTTCTATCATGTAGAGTTGGCCTTCCATGATCATTTCCTCCAATTGTGTGGATCAACTAAGGAACGTCCTGGACATTGACATGGAGACCTCAATGGGGGAAGAGGACCATAGTGTAATTTGCATAGTACGAAACAAAAGGGACCCTTTCTCATGACAAGACACAGACATAAGGCAGGCAATAGTGATAGCTGGTGCTAGAGGCATAAAAGTATCAGTAAAGGCGACATGTGGCATAAACATTAGGTCGTAGTTTGGTTGCATTGTTCATGGTCAAGGCATGGGAAATTGTGTGGGTGGTTAAGAAAATGTAGTGTATGCACAGGCCGCCAACCTATGCATGCTAGCCCATATGGGAAATTTGTTCTATTTCATTGCAGCAGTTTGGTGGGGATTGCAGAGTGGTCTTGTTGGAAAGTATAGCCGCTTGATTTGGAATCCCATGGAAAATGTTTGTTGGTGTTTGTATTGCTTCTGGTTTGCGTTGGGAGGGGACAACTTCTTGCTAGTTAGGTTCGTGGGCATTTGTAGACCGACAAATTTTGGCACTCTTAGTGGGGTTTAGGTAAGTCCTTTCTTGTGGGTCTTTTCGTTTAAGTGTTTTTTCTTCACTCTAATTCCGAGGGTGGATTGCAAGAGTCTTTTGTTATCACCCCACTAGAGGGGCATTTCCTATTAGACTAAAACCCGTATAGGGAAGCTTCTATACCCTGGGTTCTGCAAGGTGGGGGTCTGGCAACTAGAGTGTTGTAGTGGTGAGAAGAAACCCTCTCTAACTATTTGTGGAAATGTAACCCTAGGAGGGTGGTAATTGTGTTGAAAACCTGTGTATAGGACTTGGGAGCTTGCAGGGGTTGGGTTTATTGATACTCTGACTAGGTGTCTTGGTCAAGGGGTTTTTTGGAGTGGAGCCATAGCTAGTATTATTTTTTGGGGTTTTGTCGCACCCGTTTAGTTGATTAAGTAGCGAGGTCGTTCCCGTATGTAACAACACTCATTAAAAAATGATGTAAAAATATATAAGAGTATGATCATGGGACACGTATTCCAAGAAGAATGTTGGGAAAAACATCCTAGTGGGTGTTTATTCGGTTTATTATGGCTAAGGAAATTGGCAAAAGCAATGGAAAAGGATTTGGAATGGAAAAATGTCATTCCTTGGCAGTTTATTTATGAAAATAATGGAAATTAGGAGAAAATGAAGGTGGAAGGTCACAGGTTGCTTGTTAGGAGGAAATTAAAGGAAAATAATGGAAAATGAAGAAAATAGAGGCCTCATTGATAAAAAGGATTTTGAGGATCAGTCAGCAAGATTTTTCTCAACATTGGATCAAGAAAGGCAAAGGATGCAAAGAGGAAGTAGAGATCAAGTAAGGAAGAGGAGGATCAAGCAACTGCAACAAGATTCTTTGTAGGTATCAATTTGCATGTGTGATTTCCTTGATATATTTTGTATGCATGGTATGGCATGTGGTTCTTTACTGTTATGGCATGGGTTTCGCCAGGTGTGACACTCTTTTTAGCCTAGCCTTTCCATTTTCGGATAGCCATGGTGTGATGGGGTTCTCATGTTTTGGTTGAGCTAAATTGAGGGATGGATTTGAAGATGAGTGAGGGGGATCTCTGTAAGAAAGAACACATGGACTAGTGATCCCTAAAGAAGATTGAGGATTGCGGTAAAGTCACTAGCCTAGTGACCCCTAAACCAAATTGTGGGTTGTTGGAAAGCCCAGTATTGTGTGCCTCGATGGGCCAAGAAATCCTCGACTAGTTAATGGTGGGATATACAGTAAAGCCTAGATGTGGTTTACATTGATTAGGTATAGGAATCCTTGCCTATGAATGGTGAGATATATGATAAATCCTAGAGGGTGGAGTCTCGGTTTAGGGCCTAGTGATCCCTGGATCATACTATGGATTGCGTTAAAGCATAAGAGACTAGGAAACAATAATATTCCTCATGGTGTAGGTGGAGAAATCCAGTGGAATCCATGCTTCTTTTGGAATAGTGATATGGTGGAGATCATGGTAAAGCATGTTATTGCATGTTTATTATGTTGGCCTAGTGATCTGGGAAGGATTATGGTAAATCCTGGTTTTTATTAATGAGGGTGAGGTGGTTTAGCCTCACGATTCCCTAGTTGGTTCTTTTGGTTTGAGTCCCACATTCATGCTTAGAATTCGGCACGGGGGCAATTGGTTGATGAGAGATCTGGCTCAACCAATCTATGGTCAGGTGGAACATGGTAATCCCATACTGGGTTGGATTTTGCATAATTAATATGAGGTTATTTCTCCTTGTTATTTCATGACTATTATACTATTTATATGTGGATTATATGGTTGTTGTATCCTTAATATTTATGTTGTTATTATTCTGGTTATATGAATGTATTATGATAGTGATGATGTATTGCTTTCCTCATGTTTTGATGTGCAAATGAATGAATAATGTATCTATGACCTAATAGATGATAATGAGCCTAATGATATAAGGGAACAATGCTTCTTAGTGATTCTCAAATAAGTATGAGACCCCTATACTTAGATCTGTTGTTTACACATGTATATTACATATTTGTGATATGTTTGATGAAATGTCTACCAAGGCTAGTAGGGGTCCAGTCAAGCGCTTGTTCAAGTAATTGCATTTGTATCATCTTACCCTTGTTATCTTTATGTTTTGAATGTGTCATTTCGTTCTCAGTAGTGACCTCGGCTTTGTGCCTAAAAAAGTGGCTGAAATCCCGAGGATGCTAACACAACACTGAGAAAAATAACCTATGGATCCTAGCATAACATGTTGTTGGAGTGTCCAGAGCCTTCTCCATGCATGCATGCCCATATCATGGGAGTGTCTTGGGGTTAATTAGTCTAGAAACTTAGTGGAACTTAGGGGCTAGTTATCTGAGTGTTTGGGATGGTTCTTGAGAGTCCTGTAGCTGATGTGGAAGGTTTGTATGTTGTGTCTCCATCAATTCCACTTCCTTAAGGTCACATAGGAGGTTGAGTCCCATCATATTAGCCTCTCATTACATGTTTACCTAGATTGGCCGGTTAATTGGGTAGATGTGGGAGGAGGGTGTTACATAGTGGTATCATAGTAGCTTGCACTCTCTTTGGGTCATATTTGATACCACATAGTGGTATCAAAGCATGGTTCACCCCTCAGACTGGATGGGTTGTGTGTCGGTTGCATAGGTGTTCCTTATGATTGTAGTCCATTTTCTAATTGCATTTGCATGGCATTGATCATGGTTGTAGTGATGTCGCCATGTGAAGGTTGATGATGTTTTTGTGGGATGTGTCATCATGAGTGTATGGTAGTATATGCATTTTTTATGCATGTCAGTGTCTATATGTTGTTATGCATGGATTGTCATGGTTATGGTTATGCATGTATGGTAGGTAAGACATTCATTGTGAGGTCATTGTATGCAATTAGGTCATCATGATGTTATTGGTATGTTATGATGCTAATGCGTTGGATGAGATAGAGTAGGATATGCATATCATTAAAGTGAAGTTGCAGTAATGGACCTCAAGGCAAGAGCATGTCATCATACAGGTTTGTATGTTGGGCATGCAGGTATGTAGGTTAAGGATTGTTATATGCATTATGGTCATGTGTATGTCTTTCCTTCTATTGAGGTTATGGTTACATACATGATAGATGCTAATTGATTAGTGTAGTCATACACACATGTGTCAAATAGTCATGAATGATAATAACCTGTGGTTGTATGCATTGTTATTGATGTTTTATGTTAGATAAATTGATGATGTTGTTATATTTTGTTGATGAGTATGTTATAGATTAACTTGTTGTTGTTATATGATAGTTAGATTGATGATTAGGGTTATTACGTTAAGATCTTGATGTAATATGTATCATACTAATTTGGATTGGTCTATGCAAATGTTTAGGGTTATGACATTTAGGTATGAGTTAATATGTTGTGATATTATGTCATACTAATCTAGATTGACTGTGCATATGTGATTGTTAGGCATGAATGATAATTATTTATGAGTTTATAATGTGAACATGTTAGGCAGTTACTTTCATGGATATCATGATCTTATTTATGGTTGAGTTAATGTGTTGTGAAATAATATCATGCTAACTAGATTGATTGTGCAGACAAGACAACCACCCCTGAGATACATTAAGGTATGAGTCTGCTTATGTCGTCTATTTGGTGTTTGAATGTTTGACTATGTAGCTTATTTAGTGTTTGACTATTTGGTGTCTATTATGTCATCTATATGTTGTCTGAATGTTTGACTACTTGAATGATATGAGTATGTGTCTATAATATTTCTTGCCAAAATAATCTTGTTTTAAGATGGTTGTACTAATACATTTGTGATAGTTGTAGCATTATGTATTATGAATGATAAATGTGCATTGATTGTTGAGTATGACATGGTTTTTATACTTGGTAAAGGTTGATTTAAAATTAATATACATTATCTTTGGAGTGTGAGAATAACATGTGTGAACAGTTGCAGGGAAACATGCTTGGTATCAGCATGACAAGGTAACAATTGATTTACTTATATATACTTAACAGTTTAGTGAAGTGATAGCATATAGTAAGACTCAACTATAGCGAGGTAAATGGTAAAAGAAAAGGAATTGGGCAAGAATTCCTTTGGGTTTATTTGGAAACCTAATTCCAAATGAGTGAGTTTTTTTCATACACGAAGCCTTCTTAACCTTGATTTTTTCTGACATAAAGTGGATATGTGCTATAGTTATGAACGTGTATTTGATAAGTACATCAAATAGTTGTTAGTTATAGCTCAATCCATCAAAGTATTGTAGTCCCTTGAGAGATGGCTTGGATGTGTTCAGTTGGAAGTGATGTGATTGGCACAACAAGGTAAGGTAACTAGTGTATTGTTATGTTTATTTATGCACAAACAATTACATGTTTATGGCAATATGATGCAGGGGATAGCATGGCAAGAGATTGCCATGAAATTACGAAGAAGGCTTAGGTTGAGATTTCCTATGGAAGGACTAGAAACCATGGGGATTGAGTCATGGTGTCTGTTGCTAATTTTTTTATTTCGGTATTTGTGATTTGGTTGCACTTGATTTGTAGATTTGTTGATGTCTAGTGTATAGCCATACCACTTTGTTTGCAGAGTCATGTTTTTATTGGTTTTCGTGGTTTTATTCTTATTGGATTTTCTTGTTCTTAACTTTTATGTTTTGAGAGTCTTGGGAATTGGTTGGGAAAGATGAAAGTCAATGGAACTCAGGGAGAGATAAATAAAACCTAGCAGGTAATGTAAGACCTGAATGAAGCTTGGTGCATGAGTAAGGGAAGTTGAAGGTAAGAATATGACAATCGGTTGGATTCGTTCGATCCATTGGTGTAAATGGACAGTAGTAGTATAGTCATGAGAAAGGTAACGTGAAAGGTGAAGTAAATGGATTTGAGGCATCAGATGCCTTGGATATGTTGGGAACAATTGTTATCAATATTGCACATGGTGTGCATAGATAAAGGGAGTTCTCTTAACCTTGACCTTATGCTATCTGGTAATTATGTTGTGATCATGATTATGCTGATGTTTATATATGTATACATGTATGTATGTATGTATGTATGTTGTGTCTGATATGGTCAGCGTGGATCATGGTTGTTAATGATAATGCTATATATATGCATGTATATATCTATGTATGTCATTGTCTGACAGGGTCATGATTGTTTTATGGTGATGTTTATATGTATATATATGTATGTATGCATGCCATTGTCTAACAAGGTCATAAAGAATCGTTCTTATGGAGGAATGATTCTTTGTGTAGGTGAATGGCATGAAGAGGTTCACAGTTTATGAGGAATCAAGTGGGAACAATAGCCTAGACAAATCTATGAGGTTAGTATCATGTGGTTATGAGTTGATATTATGTGATTATACTATGTCTATGTTATGGACATACTATACTGAGGGATACATTAGCGAAATGAAAGAAGTGTGGTCTATGACATGGTAGGATAAGCATGGATGGTGAAGAGACAGTGGAATCAAGTTTACTTGGTAGAGACAATGTGGTTTTGGATTTATGGTACTACTATTGTGCATATGTTTATGTTGTACATGTTGCATCTGTGATGTTGTGTGCATGCGGTATTGTGTATATATAGTGTGTGCACATGTTGTTTATGCAATGCTATGTACAAGCTGGTACATATAGTGTTGTGTGAATATTGCAAATGCAGTGCTGGGTATAGATAGTGTTATGTACATGTTGGATATACAGTGTTTTTTACATACTGCACCATGCACATTTTGGATATGCGATGTTGTGGGCATATGGTGTTGTGTACATATGATGCTATGTACATGTTGTATATGCAGTTCTATGCACATTTGATGTTGTGTGCATGTTGCACATATGCTACTATGTACATATGGTGTTGTGTGCATGATTGTACATGTGGTGATGTGTGCACTGGTGTTGTGTACATGTTGCACATGTGGTACTCTGAGCAGGTGGTGTTGTGTGCATGTCATGCATGTGGCACAAGGTACATGTGGTGTTGTGTTCATGTCATGCATGTGGTATTGTGTACACATTATACAAGTGGTGCAGTGTACATATGGCACTATGTACACGTTCTGCAGGTGGTGTCGTGTACATGTGATGTTATGCATGTATTGTGCAAGTGGTGCGGCGTATAGGTGGTATTGTGTACATGTTTTACATATGGTTCTGGTGTACATGTGGTATTGTGTGCATGTCATACATGTTTTTTTGCGGGCATGTGGTACTATGTATGTGCATTGTGTAGTCAGGGTATTGTGACATGTGTAATTGTTGTGTTGTACTCTGTGTATGTATATGTATTGTGTTGTACATTGGGTGTAGGTGTACATATTTGTGTTGTGTTTTACACTAGGTGTAGGTGTATGTATTGTGTTGTGCTATACACCATATGTAGGTGTATGCATTGTGTTTTGTTGTAAAGTGAGTGTAGGTGTATGTGTTGTATGTCATGTATAGGTGCATGTATTTCATGGTTTTGTATACCGTGTGTGGTTGTATGTGTGTGATGCACACTATGTGTATGTTCACATGGTAAAGAAGAAGGAACTTGGTGTTTTTCAGGTGTGGCAACTGATCCAAAGTGTGTATGGAATAAGGATAGAGGTAGAAGCTAAGGATTGATTAAATTCAATATTTTATTTCAGTAATTTATTATTCTAGTCTATGATGATTACATGTGATTTATGATTCTGGTTTATGATGGTTACATGTGATTTATGACTTTGATCTATGATGGTTGCGTTTTGAAGTAACCTAATATGATATGTTTATACATGATGATTTGGTCAAAGATGCTAGTTTGAATTGTTGTGACAGGAAGCGAACAAAATTGCAAGTGAACCTTGTTGACGGGCTACCAATGAGGTATGATTTGATATTATTTTAATTTCTTTTAAATCTAATGGTAGTTATGTGCTTGGTATAGGAAGCAAGAAAATCCTTGGTTGGGTGGTTGAAACCGACTGAAAGAATTAGGAATAATAATGAAATAAATTGGAATAGGTAGCAGTATGATAGTAATGCACTTCAAGAGCATGACCATTGTGGGACACTAGTGCCCAATACTCTCTATTGATTTCGATGAGCATGCTATGACCGGTATGATGATTTTGAGGTAGGGATATTCCTTGGTTGTTGACCTTCCGATGTGATGCAGGAGCATGAGGCTTGAAGACAAAAGGCTTCGTTTTATTCCAAAAATCCAAAAAAAGTTTACTAGTAAAGGAGTGGACCCTTTAGCTATCATTTTTCAAAGTTTTCTAGATAGGATTTGAGCTAGAATATAGTTATTTTAATGATTTTGTAATTACTCCAAGTAGTTCAGACTTAGTTGAGATTCTCAAGGAGAATATCATGCAGTTTCGGTATTTATCTAGGATTAGATAGATTCAATCCATTGATTGAGGATCGGATTGTTGGATGTAAGGTATTTATGTAAGTTCTGAACTATTGTAATAGGATTTTGGCTGGATTTGGCTATGGAGAATTAGACTGTAAAAGACTTGAAATATCTTTGTGTATCCTGTGCATGAATGGTTAAATCCTGGAGGTTGAATTCTTTCGAAATATCTTTGTGTATTGATTGAATTCTAGTTTGGCTTGTAAATTTGAGGTTGGTATAATCATGTGTTATCATGCTCAAATCTTTATTTATGTGTATTAATATAGCCGAAATATGTTCTAAAGAAATATAGTTTAGACACAGTTTAAACTTGGCGGAAGGAAAATACTTGGCGGAGCAGAGGAAAACCCTGATAAAAAGCCATGAGAGTCTAAGAAAAGATTTGAGTCATCCAATCAACAGGCACAGATCTAACGGTAGTCGCGTGGTTAATATGCATGGGGTTTAATTTAGAAATCAAACACGATATTGTATGTAATGTGATTTATTCAAGTTGAGGTCTGAATAATCACAACCATTCGTTGTGAAGGACGTGATCCGACGGTGACTGCGCAGTGAAGGTGCACGCAAGTTAATTCTAAGTTTGAACCTAAGAAATTATAACCTGCGACTTTGTTTTCCTTTCAGCTCCGTGGTAAGTGAATTTATGCCATATTCTGAGAAACATTTAACAATTCTGTTGTTTTTAGAATAATAGCTAAGTTTGGAGGTGAATGACTAAAACTCCAAGGAAAATTAAAGAAGAACTTCCACCAATGCTTGGGGAGATCGTTTCTGGATTTGAACCATTATCCCTTACACCTGCAACCAGACCACCATTTGTGGTATCAGAGAAGCCAACTGACACTGAACAAGATCTTAAGGACCAAATAAAGAAATTCAACATGGCTTTTAGAGTTGAAGGAAGAGGTGGCGCTTTAAGAAGAGGAAGACTAGTTGCAAATGCTGAAGTATTAGAAGCTATGCAACTGATGCAAAATAGATTAGAAGCAATGGAAATGGCAAGAGATGAAGATGCTAGAGATGTTAGTGAGCCTAAATTTGAAGCTGCAGAAGAAGAAGAACCTGCAGATGTAACTTCTGAAATGAGGTTCTTTAAGTTAGTATTGAGATCCACATCTAAATCTAGACTTGAAGTTTCAATTTATACAGGAAGCTTAAGCCCTATGAAATTGATAGACTGGATTAATGACATGGAGAAATTATTTGATTATGAAGAAACAAAAGTAGGAAAAAAAGTGAAGTTTTCTATCACAAAATTAACAGGACATGCAACACTTTGGTGGGATGGAGTGCAGGGAGAAAGAAGAAGACTTGGTAAATAGCCAATTAAAAATTGGAACAGGATGGTGGCAAAGTTGAAAGGTAAGTTGTTTCCAAGTGATTATCAATAGACATTGTTTAGACAGATGAAAAATCTTAGACAGAGGTCTATGATAGTAAAGGAATACACAGACGAATTCTATAAAGTGAGGATAAGAGCAGGACAAATCCAAGACATAGATGAGAAGGTTGCAAGATATGTAAATGGTCTCAGAATGGAGATTTAAGATGAGATAGGTGTACTGTCTCATAAAATAGTAGAAGAGACTTATCAAATGGTATTGAAGGTTGAATAAAAACTCATGAGGAAGAAATCTGCCAGAAATAGGGGTACTTTCCAAGGAAGGGGAAGTCAAGGTGGTAGAGGAAAGTGTACAACACCTAGAGATGGATCTAGCAGTAGCTCAAGTCAGCATGCACCCACAGGTGGTGATGCAAGTGGTAGAGGGAGTTTTTTCAGAGGAAGAGGAGGCAGAGGCAGAGGAAGAGAAGTCAGATGTTACAGATGTAACAAGTTGGGACACAGAGCCTATGAGTGCCTAGAAAATATAGGAATAAATAAGAGAAATGCAATTGTTGCTAAGACTGAAGAGGAAGTAGCAAAGGTAATAGAAGAATAAAATGTACAAAAGAAGGGGGAATCTTTGGTAGTTAACAAAGTTTTGTTAAAGCCAGCTAAGGAAATTGTTGAACCAGCACAAAGAAAGACTTTGTTCAGGATTGTGTGCAAGGTTCAAGGGAAACTTTGTTAGATGATAATTGATAGTGGTAGTACAGATAATTTGGTCTCTACAAAAGTGGTGGAGAAGTTGAAATTGAAGACGAAGAAACACTCAACACCTTACAAAGTGTCATGGCTTCGAAAGGCATATCAGTTGTTAGTGAATGAGTAGTGTGAAGTAGAGTTGCAGCTGGGCAAATACATAGACAAAAATATGTGTGATGTGATACATATGGATGTGTGTCACATATTACTAGGAAGACCTTAACAGTATGACAAAGGAGCTATGAATGATGGAAAGATGAACACATACAAATTTAGCAAAGATGGTATCAATTATATGTTGTTGCCTATGGAAGAAGAGGATGCATCGAGGAAATTTGATACAAAGACTCTATTGCTAAGTGGAAAGGAGTACTTGCAATAGATTGAAGAGGATGAGGTAAATTTTACATTGATTTGCAAACCCAAGGTAATAATTACTTCCACTAAAATTTTTGATTTACCAATTGAAACTCAAGAGATGTTGGATAGTTATTGTGATATCATTGTAGATGACTTACCTGATGAGTTACCACCCATTGGAAAAATCAATCATCATATAGATTTGATTTGAGGAGAAAATATACCTAATAAGGCAGCTTACATGACGAATCCCACATAGAATGAAGAAATCAGGAAATAGATTCTGGAACTGTTAGATAAGGCACTGGTTAGAGAGAGTTTGAGTCCTGTGCAGTGCGCAGAGTGTTGAGCCCAAAGAAAGATGGAGGCTGGTGAATGTGCACTGATTCAAGTGTAATCAACAAGATAAAAATCAGGTACAAATTTCCTTTACCTATAATTGAAGATTTGATGGATTGTTTGAGCGGAGAAAAATACTTTACAAAGTTAGATTTAAAAAGTGGTTATCTTCAAGTCAGAGTTAGAGAGGGAGATGAGTGGAAAACTGCTTTTAAGTCAAATGAACGATTGTATGAATGGATGGTAATGCCTTTTGGGTTATCAAATGCTCCTAGTACATTTATGAGGCTCTTGAATGAATTTTTTAAAAAATTTATTGGTAAATTTGTAATTGTATCTCTGGATGATATATTAGTTTACAGCAAATCAAGAGAGGAACATGTGAGACCTCTGAATTATATCTTACAAAGGTTACAATAAGAGAAGCTAATGTTAAATTTAAATAAATGTTCATTCATGAGGGAAGAGTTGGTATATTTGGGTTTTGTTGTTTCTGCTGATGGGTTAAAGATGGATCCAAAGAAGATCAAGGCAATCATGGAGTGGCCTTCACCAAAAAGTGTCTTTGAGGTAAGAAGTTTTCATGGTCTTGTTAGCTTTTATAGGAAGTTCATAAGGAATTTTAGTAAGATCAATGCTTCTATTATTGACACTATAAAGAAGGACATACAACCATTTAAATGGATTTCTGAATCAAAAAACAACTTCTAGCTATTGAAGGGAAAGATTACTAAGAAACCTATTCTAATTTTGCCTGATTTTAATAAATCGTTTCAAGTGAAGTGTGATGCCAATGGAGAAGCCATTAGAGCCGTTTTAAGTCAAAAGGATAGACTTGTAGCTTATTTCAGTGAAAAATTGAATGAGTCAAAGATGAAATATTCTTCTTATGATAAGGATTTTTATGACGTGGTGTAGTCTTTGAAGAAGTGGAGACCTTACTTGATGTCAAAGGAGTTCATACTTTATTCAGATAACCATGCATTACAGTACAATATGTAATAGCCAAAGCTTAACGAGAAGCATGCAAAGTGGGTAGAATATCTTCAAAGTTCTAATTTTGTGTTGAAACATATAACTGGCCAATCAAACAAGGTAGCAAATGCCTTAAGTAGTAAAATCATTTTAGTTCAAGAAAGTGAAATTCAAGTGTTGGGTTTTTATTTTCTTAAGGAATTATATGAGAAAGATTTATATTTTAAAGAGGCATTTGAAGCTTGTAGAAATTATGTTTTGTTAGACAAAAGTAAGTGGCTAGATTATTTCTTGCAAGAAGGACTGTTGTTTAAAAGAAATCAACTGTGCATACCAAATTGTTCTATGAGAGAAAATTTGATCAAGGAGAAACATAGTGGTGGACTTGGAGGACATTTTGGTACAAACAAGACTTATGAGCAATTGAAATGGTTTTATTTTTGGCCAAAGATGAGATATGAAGTGGAAAAGTATGTGAAGAATTGTAAAGTCTATCGGTATGCAAAGGGAAGGATCCAAAACATAGGTTTGTATGTTCCATTACCTATTCCAGATAGACCTTGGGATATGGTAAGTATGGACTTTGTTTTGGCTTTATCAAAAACTCAAAGGGGACATGATTCAATTTATGTAGTAATTGAAAAAATTTCAAAAATGGCACATTTTATTCCATTTTAAAAACCAGAGATGCTACTCATGTTTCTAACCTAATTTTTTAAGGAAATTGTAAGGTTGCATGGATTAACTAAGAGCATTGTTTCAGACAGAGATACTAGATTTGTTGGTCATTTCTTGAGGACCTTGTGGAAGAAACTTGATAGTAAACTGAGTTTTAGTTCTTATCATCCTCAGACTGATGGGCAGACTGAAGTTGTAAACAAAAGCTTGGGTAATCTTCTGAGAAGTCTTGCAGGCGAACATCCAAAACAATGGGATCAAGTTTTGGAATAAGATGAATATGCTTATAATGATTCTCCTAGTAGGAGTACAGGGAAGAGTCCACTCCATATAGTTTATGGAATTCACCGAAGAGGAGTGTCTAAATTGAGAGATTTGGGTAAAGATGAAATGAGGAGTGCTCAAGGAGAAGATTTTTCTTCAGAGATTCAAGTAATACATGAATAGGTAAAACAACAGTTACAAGACAACAGCACAAAGTACAAGAACATAGCAAATTTGAAGAAGAAAAAAGTTAATTTTGAAGTTGGATATTTGGTTTTGGCACAACTAAGGAAGGAAAGATTTCCAAAAAGGGAGTATAACAAGTTAAAATTCAAGAATATTGGACTTTGCAGAGTTTTAAGGAATTTTTTTGCAAATGCATATGAAATATAATTACCCCCTGGTATTGGAATATCTCCAATTTTCAATGTTGCTGATTTGTACAAGTATGAAAAGGGACAGGCAGATGATACATCAGAAGACAAAGAAGAACAACAGGTGGATTGGGTAAAATAGTTACCTACAGCAAAGACATTCTACCCAGATAAGATATTGAATAAAAGAGTGTTTAAGAAGGCAAGGGGACAGGATTACTTTCAGTACTTGGTCAAGTGGAAAGATCAACCAATTGTTGATGCTACTTGGGTGACAGATACCATGCTACGGAAGTTGGGCAGTTCTATAGAAGAGCTCATGGACAGGAACCCATGAAAAATTTTGTCCCCAAGAGTCTGATTCAGGAGCATGAGGCTTGAAGACAAAAGGCTTCGTTTTATTCCAAAAATCCAAAAAAACAATTACAAGCAAAGGAGTGGGATCCTTTAGCTTTCATTTTTCAAAGTTTTCGAGATAGGATTTTAGCTAGAATATAGGTATTTGAATGATTTTGTAATTACTCCAAGTAGTTCAGAGTTATTTGATATTCTCGAGGAGAATATCATGTAGTTTCGGTATTTATCTAGGATTAGATAGATTCGATCCATTGATTGAGGATCAGATTGTTGGATGTAAGGTATTTATTTAAGTTTTGAACTATTGTAATAGGATTTTGGTTGGATTTGGCTATGGAGAATTAGACTGTAAAATAATTGAAATATCTCTGTGTCTCTGTGTATCCTACGCATGAATGGTTAATTCCTGGAGGTTGAATTCCTTAGAAATATCTATGTGTATTGATTGAATTCTAGTTTGGCATGTAAATTTGAGGTTGGTATAATCATGTGTTATTGTGCTCAAATCTTTATTTATGTGTATTAATATAGCTGGAGTATGTTTTAAAGAAATATAGTTTAGACATAGTTTAAACTTGGTGGACGGAAAATACTTGGCAAAGCAGAGGAAAACCCTGATAAAAGCCGTGAGAGCCTAAGAAAATATTTGAGCCATCCGATCGATAGGCACAGATCTAACGGTAGTCACGTGGTTAACACTCACGGGGTTTAATTTAGAAATCAGACGCAATATTGTATGTAATGTGATTTATTCTAGTTGAGGTCCGGTTAATCACAAGTTTTCGTTGTGAAGGATGAGATCTGACAGTGATCGTGCGGTGAAGGTGTGCGTGAGTTAATTCTAAGTTCAGACCTGAGAAATTATAAACTGCAACTTTGTTTTCCTTTCAGTTCCATGGTAAGTGAAGTTCTGCCATATTCCGAGAAAAATTTAACAGATCTGTTGTTTTTAGAAGAATAGGTAAGTTTGGAGGCAGATGATTGAAACTCCAAGGAAAATTGAAGAAGAACTTCCACTAGCGCTTGACGAGATCATTTCTAGATTTGAACAATTATCCCTTACACCTGCAACCAGACCACCATGATGTGAGGAAGCCTTGCTAAGGGATGGATCATCTGTGATAGGGGATGTCAGGGAACTTGGAATTTGAGGGATTGCACGGAAGGGGGTGACTCAATTTCTGGAGGGACTATGTAGTAGAGAAGAGAAGGTGGAGGATGGATATGTTTTAGTCATTATCATTACCAGATGGAATCAGATGGATGTTGGGTGTGTGTCCTCGAACAATGAGGTAGTAACTATTCACTGAGAAGACAAGTGGCACAAGATTATAGTGCTAGACATTGGATAGAAATTTGACATTGCATTGGATTATGGACCTCCTTGGAAGGAGGTGAATCCTAGTATTACTTTGAGGGTGAAATTGTGAGCCTCTGGATTCCCTTGTTGCAGATGCAGGCATTGTATCCTTTTATTTACTGGTTGAAGGAAATGTGTATGTGTTTATACATGGTTGTTATTGTAAATGTCACAGTGACCTGTGTTATAAAGCTACAATATGTAGTCTGTTGTCATGTTGTCGTGATGTTTTTCTCTTGAGGAGGTCATTCATTATAAATATTTCAATAAGCTATGTTATAAAGCTCCATGGGTAGTATGTTTTATTTTCATTGGTCCTATAGGTTATAAGTGTCAATGAACACTGAGGACAGTGTTCTCTGAAGGGGAGGGTTCTGTAACAGCCCTAGTTAAAAATCCATGTAAAAATATATAAGACCACAGTCATGGGAAGCATATTGCAAGTTGAATGTTGGGAAAACATCCTAGTGGGTGTTCATTCGGTTTATTATGGATAAGGAAATTGGAAAATGGCAAAGCGTTTGGAAAGGCAAAATGGAATTAATTGGCATTTTATTTATGAAAATAATGGAAATTAGGAAAAAAGGAAGGTGAAAGGTCACAAGTGGCATGTGAGGAGGAAATTGAAGGAAAATAATGGAAACTGAAGAAAGTCAAAGCATCATTGAGAAAAATGCTTCTAAGGAACTTTTGGAAAGATTTTTTTTAGCATTGGATCAAGAAAGGAAAAGGAGTTAAGGAAGAAGGAGAGATCAACCAAGGAAGAGCAAGATCAAGTTGCTACAACAAGATTCTTTGCAGATATCAATTTGCATGTGTGTTTTCCTTTCTAGATTTGCTATGCATGGTATTGCATGTAGTTCTTTGTTGTTATGACATGGGTTTTGCCAGGTGTGACAGTGTTTTCAGCCTAACCTTGCCATTTTCAGATATCCATGGTGTGACGGGGTTCTCATGTTTTCATTGAGCTGGATTTCTAGATGGATTCAAAACTGAGTGAGGTGGATCTCTGAAAGAACAAACACACGACCTAGTGATCCTTGAACCAGAATGTGGATTGCACTAAATCCATTAGCCTAGTGACCCCTGGACTGGATTGTGGGTTGTGGTAAAGTCAGGTATTGTGTCCCTCAGTGGGCCTAGGAATCCTCGATGTTGGGTTGTGTTATATTCTTTCCATGACTAGCCCATGTAGTTAACCGAGGGGTTAGAGGGAGGGTAGAGCCCCCCCTTCATTGCACTGATTGCATAGCGGGGGGTCACAAGGGGTTTGAGGGGTGTAGGTAACCCCCCTCTATGGGGTCCAAGGCAGTGCCCCAGAAAAGTTTTCTTTTTTGGACCATATATTAGGTTGGGCGGACCTACCCATGGTTTTGTACATGATTTTTGCATATGGTTTTGGATGCAATAATTTTCGTTCCATGGTTTTGGATGTGATGGTTTTCGGTCCATGCTATTGGATGCTTTGGGATGTATAAATATGTATTGTAACATTGAAACGAATTTAGTGAAAACTCAAGCTGGTAGTCTCGGTTTTTGGGATCCAGGGGAAAATCTCTGTATATATGTGTTTTATGTGTTATGCTCTCGCATTATTTATTTTCTATGTAGGTAATATCTGTACGGGTTTAAAACATACATTTGGTATCAAAGTTGTTTTGGCTTCAAGGGGATGCCTTTGTTGCAGAGGGGTTTCACTCTGGCCTGTGGTAGACCCTGTTCAGTGGGAGATCTGCGAGATTGATTCTGGTGGTGAAAGAATATGGCGAGCAATGGAAAGATAGAGCTCGAGAAATTTAATGGCAAGAGTTTTGAGTTATGGAAACTCAAGACGGAGGATCTGTTGGTGGATAAAGATCAGTGGAGTGCGATAGATCTGGGTACTAAACCAACGGGAATGTTCGATGAAGAATGGAAGAAGTTAGATCAGAAGACTAAGAGCACAATACGATTGTGTGTCTCGGATTCAGTATTGCTGAATGTATTAGGGGAAGCTACGACAAAGGCTTTGTAGGACAAGTTAGGGAATTTGTACCAATATAAGTCGCTCGTGAATAAACTATTCCTGTGGAAAAAGTTGTATAACCTAAGGATGAAAGATGGAGACTCGGTGAGAGAGCATCTGAATGCATTTAATACTGTGGTAAGTCAGTTATTATCTATTGATATTAAAATTTTAGATGAATATAAGTGCATCAATTTGTTGTGTTCTCTACCAAATTTGTGGGATAGTCTGGTTATTGCAATAGGTAGCAATGCAACTGCCTTGCAGTTTGATGAAATAGTCTCATCCTTGTTGACGGAGGAGATGAGACAGAGAAATATGGAGAGCCAAAATGGTGATGCCTTGTCTGTATGAGGACGGTCCCAGAATAGAAAAAAAAAAATTTCATCGAGTGGGAGATCTAAATATGGAGGGAGATCTAAATTTCTAGGAAAACTTGTAAAGGTGGTGTGTTGGGAAAGTGGAAAGGAAGGGTGCTACAAAAGGGACTGAAAATCTAAAGCTCCTGATAAGGAAAGGGATCTAATGATGCTCCTTCTACAGAGGTGAAAACCACCTTAGATGAAGGTGGGGATGTGTACTTGGCTTCTTCAAGTACACATGTAGATCATGAGGCATGGTTGATTGAGTCAGGTGCATCCTTTCACTTCACTCCCATAGAGAGTGGTTTTGCAAGTATGAAAAATACGATGGTGGTGGTGTCTTCTTGGGGGATGATAGTAAGGCTAGAATCATTGTTTGCAGAAAAGTAAAGTTGAAGTTGCAAGGTGGAAGGGTTAGAACACTTCCGTGTGTTCTGCATATTCCTGCATTAGCCAAAAATCTGATTTCTGTAAGCAAGCTGGATGATGCAGGTGTAAAAATATTGTTCGAGAAGGATACCTACAAGATGGTTCACGGGACACTAGTATTGATGCAAGCAGTTTGGATTGGAATTCTATAGAAGCTGCAAGGTCGCACTGTTGTTGATGGGTGCAACAGTTCTGTGGTTCCTGAAAGTGGAGCAGAAAATCTAGTGGTCTTTGGAGAGAATACCATGTTGTGGCATCAAAGGCTTGGACATATTGGAGAAAAGGGCCTTCGAATACTTCATGGTAAAGGTATGAGTAATAACTCTCTGGATTTTGATTTCTGTGAAAATTGTGTATATGGGAAGCATAATCGGGTGAGTTTCCCCTCTGGTGGTAAGAGAGCGAAACAAATATTAGAACTTGTGCACAGTGATGTGTTTGGACCTGTGAAGGTTCCATCACTGGGTAAGTCTATGTACTATGTATCATTT